>ONZH01014384.1:0-29219 GCA_900303285.1 Rhinella marina
TGCGGCGTTCCACAGCTCCCTCATCAGCAGTACTGTCTCACCCTGCCCAGGACCACGGCCTCTGCCCCCTGCAGCAATTGAATGCCCACGCCCTCGTCCTCGACCCTTAGCCCTGGGGTTCAACATTTTCTGTATATAAGTGTATGATATAAAAAAATAAAAATAAACGGGCCTGGTGTACTGAAACCCACAAACTTGTTCAGTCTGGTTGAATTAAGTGACATACAGAAAGTGTCACCTGGACAGAATATACGGATTGGAGCGAGTGTGCTGAACTGTGACACACAGAAAGGTTACACGCAGCTGAGTAAAATGGATTTGTATCACTGAGCTAAAACAACTAGAAAAACAAATTTTTTTATATATTTTGTTTTTTAGATTTTGTTTTGGATTTTTGTTTTTTTGGGAACGTGACGTGCATGAACTATCGGAGACCTAACTCACAACCTGTTAATGGTGGCTATTTAGACTGCTACCAAGACAAATGTCGCACAGAGATTTTTAGGATCAAGCTGTATACGTTATTGGTAGCAAATGACTTGGTTGTATTCTGTGACGTACAGAAAGTGTCACCTGGACAGAATATACGGATTGGAGCGAGTGTGCTGAACTGTGACACACAGAAAGGTTACACGTAGCTGAGTAAAATGGATTTGTATCACTGAGCTAAAACAACTAAAAAACTAATTTTTTTATATATTTTGTTTTTTATATTTTTTTTTTAATTTTGTTTTTTTGGGAACGTGACGTACAGGAACTATCGTAGAGCTGACTGACACCCTACTGACGGTGGCTATTTAGACTGCGACCCAGACAAACGTCGCACAGAGATTTTTAGGATCAAGCTGTATACGTTATTGGTAGCAAATGACTTGGTTGTATTCTGTGACGTACAGAAAGTGTCACCTGGACAGAATATACGGATTGGAGCGAGTGTGCTGAACTGTGACACACAGAAAGGTTACACGTAGCTGAGTAAAATGGATTTGTATCACTGAGCTAAAACAACTAAAAAACTAATTTTTTTATATATTTTGTTTTTTATATTTTTTTAATTTTGTTTTTTTGGGAACGTGACGTGCAGGAACTATCGTAGAGCTGACTGACACCCTACTGACGGTGGCTATTTAGACTGCGACCCAGAAAAATGTCGCACAGAGATTTTTAGGATCAAGCTGTATACGTTATTGGTAGCAAATGACTTGGTTGTATTCTGTGACGTACAGAAAGTGTCACCTGGAAAGAATATACGGATTGGAGTGAGTGTGCTGAACTGTGACACACAGAAAGGTTACACGCAGCTGAGTAAAATGGATTTGTATCACTGAGCTAAAAGAACTAAAAAACAAATTTTTTTATATATTTTGTTTTTTATATTTTGTTTTGGATTTTTGTTTTTTTGGGAATGTGACGTGCAGGAACTATCGGAGACCTAACTCACACCCTGTTAACGTTGGCTATTTAGACTGCGACCCAGACAAATGTCGCACAGAGATTTTTTGGATCAAGCTGTATATTATATTATTAGCAAATGACTTGGTTGTATTCTGTGACATACAGAAAGTGTCACCTGGACAGTATATATGGATTGGAGTGAGTGTGCTGAACTGTGACACACAGAAAGGTTACACGCAGCTGAGTAAAATGGATTTGTATCACTGAGCTAAAAGAACTAAAAAACAAATTTTTTTATATATTTTGTTTTTTATATTTTGTTTTGGATTTTTGTTTTTTTGGGAACGTGACGTGCAGGAACTATCGTAGAGCTGACTGACACCCTACTGACGGTGGCTATTTAGACTACGACCCAGACAAATGTCGCACAGAGATTTTTAGGATCAAGCTGTATACGTTATTGGTAGCAAATGACTTGGTTGTATTCTGTGACGTACAGAAAGTGTCACCTGGAAAGAATATACGGATTGGAGTGAGTGTGCTGAACTGTGACACACAGAAAGGTTACACGCAGCTGAGTAAAATGGATTTGTATCACTGAGCTAAAAGAACTAAAAAACAAATTTTTTTATATATTTTGTTTTTTATATTTTGTTTTGGATTTTTGTTTTTTTGGGAATGTGACGTGCAGGAACTATCGGAGACCTAACTCACACCCTGTTAACGTTGGCTATTTAGACTGCGACCCAGACAAATGTCGCACAGAGATTTTTGGGACCAAGCTGTATATTATATTATTAGCAAATGACTTGGTTGTATTCTGTGACATACAGAAAGTGTCACCTGGACAGTATATATGGATTGGAGTGAGTGTGCTGAACTGTGACACACAGAATGGTTCCACACTGCTGTGTGCAATGGATTTGTATCACTGAGATATAACATAAAAAAAAGGGGGGGTTATATATGGCGATAGCTGCACTACTAGTGCCAGCCAGCCAGCCAAGCCAGGAGACATTAAAAAAATGTCTTCTAGCCCTTAGAAGGGCTGTTGGGTTCTTTGTGGGTGATTCCTGCCTAACAGAGAACTAAATGCAGGCCCTAACACTGTCCCTGAAACGCAGCAGCTCTATCCCTAACGACATCCAGACAGCATCTGAGCCGAGCACCGCGGCCAGTCACTAGTATATTCCAGGGTCACCTGATCAGGCCAGCCAACCCCTGCTATCGACATGTAAGGGCCCCACGTGATGCTGGGTGTACCGTAGAGTCTCCTGGCTTGTGATTGGCTGTGTTTATAGGCGCCAAAAAAGCACGATGCGGAAGTTGCCATTTCCTAAAGTATGGAGAGATACTCGTCCGAGCAGCGAGCACTTACGAGTACCCTAATACTCGAACGAGCACCAAGCTCGGACGAGTATGCTCGCTCATCTCTAATTCTTATACATTTAGCGCCGCAGTTATATATTTCTAAAGCCTTCTGTGGTGTGTATAAGTGGAAAAAAATAAGGGCCTATTAGCAGTTCAGCGGTGCAGTTATATGTTTTAAAGCCCTTTTTGGCGTGTATTAGTGGCACAAAAAAAAGTATTTACCATTGTGTGGTTAAGTGAGAAAATTACAGCCCTATTTGGCGTGTATTAGTGGCCTCGTCCTGATGCTGCTGCTGCCACCTCCACACTGTCATTGTGCCACTCTGTGGCCTCCTCCTGATGCTGCTGCCACCTTCAGACTTTGTCTTTTAGCCACTCTGTGGTCTCCTCAAGCTGCTTCCACCTCACCAGTATGTCATAGGGCCACTCAGTGGACTTCTCATGCTGTTCCAACCCTCCCCACTTCATAACTGGGCCAATATTTTGCCTTTCAGCCTGGCTGACATCATCATTAATTTGACCCTTCTTCTGATCTGTCAGAAGGAAGGAAAAATTAGACGCACAATGGATCCTGTCTATGTAGCAGCTGTAAGGCCTGCATGACATGGTCCCTATTTTGCATCAGAATTGGCTTATGATTTGGTAGCCAAAAGCAGAAGTGGGTACAAAACACAGAAGACATGCAAATATTCCATTCAGGTGTCATCTCTGTTTTGGATCCACTCCTGATTACTACTGACCAGACAGGATCCGTGTTTTTGGGGTTATTGTTCTGATGGATCAGTGACGTCAACACAAACTTACTGCTGACACCCTCTCCACTCTGTCGGGGGGGCTCTACTTGTATAAGTGTTTAATAGAACAGGTTCTGTAGAAATCTATGTGGAATCAGTGAATTGGTGTAAAAGGAGTGCGCTCTTTCACGCTATCATAGGATCTTGGACCTCTGCATGGTTCTTTATACCTGGCGCTAACATTGACCTGTAAGGCTGAGTTCACACTTGAGTTATTTGGTCAGTTTTGGCCCTGTAACTGCCCAAATAAATGAAGTGTGCAGTGATTCTAAGAGCAAGGCCTGTCATCTACATGTCATACTGACTCACAGTATTGTTTCACTACCACAGCAGACTCCATATGCATGTTACTGTAAGGCACAGTGTTCTACACAACTATACAGGCCCTCTGCAGCCAAGAAATAGCCGCTTTTTAACACAATTCGCCACAAATAAATTCGGGTCAAACCTAATTTTTTCTGAAAATTCAGTGAACTGATCGAATGGAATTTTTGAGTAATTCGATCATCTCTAAAAATCACCTTGGACGCAGTGAGCGCAGAATCCAAATTAAAAGATCCCCCTGACTGTACCCTGACTACAGATAAGGTGTTTCAGCCTCCTGTCCTTTCTTCTACTCCCTGTCCCTTTTTCTCCTCTCCCCATTCCCAAACATATGCATGGCCTCAGAACAATAATCGTGAAGGAATTTTCTTTTCCAAAAATTGTCCTCTGTTTGGACCACTGATAGCTGCATCCATCACTGGTCCCAATACTTATTCATTGTTTGACAACACCAGATATCTCTTTACACCCTGCTGCCAGCAGACAATGTCTGTATGTGCCTCATGAAAGAAAGGGCAGTTATCGGGAACCAGAGTGAATGTTCCTTTCCTGATAAGTGCCTGATCCTTGGCCCTATTATTAAAACGGTCCAAACCAGCTATTAGGGAAACTACAGTGACCTAAACTGGATTAGTAAGCTTTAGCAACATGCAAACCCAGAAAAAAACCTTTATCCACAACCATATTTTCAGAATAACAAATGGAAACAGGTAGCAAAACTTTCTTGGAATCCATGGAAAATATGTGGCAGCTTAAGTGATCTTCCAGAGACCCACCTAGACGTTGGAGTTTATTTTATTTTTGGAGCAATTCTCAAGCACATGGCCTGCATCTCCACAGTAAAAACACAGTCCACACTTTCTCCAGAAACCCGGAAACTACTCTGCTCCTGGACGGATATGGAGGATCCCAAGTGCATGGGTTCTTCATAAGACAAGGAATAGGTTTCAGACCAACAAGATTGATGTTATGAAGTGGCCAGCCCAATCCCCAGACCTCAATCCGATTGAAAATTTGTGGAGTGACATCAAAAATGCTATTTTTGATGGCAAACCCAAGTATGCAGATGAAATATAGTCCAGTTAGCTTGGGCTGGAATACAGTATCTGTTCGCAGGTGTCAGATGTTATTTATATAACGCAGTTATCAAAAAAAAAAAAGAAAGGTTACACAACTAAATATTAGTTCAGTGAAAAGTTAAAACTGTTAAAGGGAGTCTGTCACCTCATTTTCACCTATATAACTAACAGCACTGTCCCACAGAAGATTGCAGACACATTCCAGACATACCTGTGTGTACTATGTGCCTTTATCCCATGTGTAGGAAAATAATTTTTATTCTGCAGGAAAACAGCTCCCAAGTGCCCGGCTGAAAGTGAAAGTAAAAGCAGCTTTCACTCCTGACTGGATTTCTAACAGCTATATCTGACATAGTGAATATAATGCTATGATTCTGGTATCGTTTGAAAGGTTGGAATGCCAGCTTTCAAACAAGTTCCTTTTTCTAGCTGGTAGCAATCCTAAAATATGAGCAGCTAAAGCAACCCTCCCATCTTCAGTCTGCTTTGCTTTGGGAACTTGCAGCAGCAGAGCTGGGCACTTAGGGGCTCTTTTTCAGCAGAATAAAAGTGATTTTCCTGGACATGGAATACAGACACAAAGTGCACACAGGTATGTGTGTGCAATCTTCTATGGGGCAGTGCTCTTAGTTATATTGGTGAAAAACAGATGACAGACTCCCTTTAACACATTTCAGTTTATAGTGAAAATATTAGAGTTTGTAACTGAAAATGCAAACACTGCTATTTTTGTGAACAGCCTATTATTCTTTTTTTTCATTTTCAGTTTAAAAATTGATACTTTGCTCATATTTTCTTTTGGAATTGAATGTGCAGTATTCCCAGCACCTCTGTGTACATGGAAATAAATACTATTATGAGGAATGAGCTTTTTCTCAGTTGTTTTAAACACACTGCTATTATTTAGCACATAGCTGTATATGCAAGCTTGGTGGGGCCCAACACGCACATATACAGGAGGATCAGGAGAGATAGCTGTCAGCTAAATGAGCATTTGGTGGGATGGTTACCTCATGTGCTCAGCCACAGGGCCATAATTAGGAAGGTGCCTCACATCATAATTGCCAAGGTATCTTACTGTCTCATCACTCATGTTCCCCTCTCTTGTCTACAACCTTCGTTCCCTCCAGTGTGGTCCTAAGCCTCCTTTCCTGCTCCTCAGCCATTGTCACCCCCTCTCTCCTTTCTGACACATGCACGATTGGGGGAGATACCCATCAGCCAAACAGGGCAGTAATCAGGATGGAACTTTTTCTTTAATAATTACCCTCTGGATTGTTTTAACTTACACTATCTAAATACCTTTATTGGTAGGACACCCCCCGCTGATGCTACCACCCGTTCAGGTTTTTCAAAATATCGCTCCTGCGCCCCGCTGTGGCCCCCTGTATATTTCCCGCTCATCGGAACAGGGAGGAGGAGACGCCAGGCTTTCTCAATGGGCGTCTCTTTCTCCCTGGCTGTGCCGCGATCCAAACACATCGGATCGGGTCACAGCCAAGGAGTTTTTTTCTCCCTGGCTATGATGCTCTCCGATGTGATTGGATCATCTCCGTACAGCAAGGAGTTTTGTTATTGATTTTTTTTCCCTACCCAAAAAAAAATGTAAAAATTGCACTGAAAACTGAGCACTGATGCGATCAATGAAAAGTACAGTCCTCAGCAGTTGTAGGACACACACAAGCAGGTGTTCTGCTGTATAAAAATTGATTGCAGTAAAGAAAAAGGGGATAACTAGTTGAAAATGAATTTATATCTATAGAGATCAATATATATGTATATAAACTACTATTTTTTTTACACAAAGGAAAAAAAGTGCCAAAAATGAGAATGGATAGAAAAAAAAAGTGAGCACTGATCAGTGCTTGGCAGTCACAGCTCACACATAAAAAAGGTGGTGCAGGGCTAGAAAAATAGGAAAAAGAAAAAAAAAGGGACAAAAAAGCAAAAAAAAAAACAAGAGATTTTTCTTCCTCCTCCAAAGACAGACATTCCTATTACCTGTCAATGAAAAAAATGGATAGAATGTGATTAGAAAATCTTTATACTGTTTAACCCTTAGATATGTACTGCAGTATATATATATATATATATATATATATATATATATATAGCGTTTTTCAGGGTTTTTTACTCCCTACTTTATTATTCCATTCACAAAGCCATATAAGGGCTTCATTTTTTTGTGGGACTAATATGACATCTGTACAGTTTTTCTTCTGTTTTACCATATTTTTCGGACTACAACACACACTTTTTTGGGGAAAAGTGGCAGTGCATCTTATAGTCCGAACGCTAATGATCACTTCCATTATGAAAGCGGTCATAAGCATGTGGGAGGCACGTGGAGTTGATGGCAGTGCTGGCTGTATTCACCTTCCCTGATTTTCTACTGGGTCCAGCTGTGGTGTCCTGACGACAAACAGTGTCAAGACGTACTGCACGTAGGCAGGAACTATTGTAACACCCCAGAGTAGTGTTACAACTCTGCGTAACCAGCTCCTATCTGTGTGCTACTCTAGAAGTGTAATTCTGTCATCACCAGCATTAATATGTATTATATTCTATGTTATGCAACTGTTTCCCATGTAATGTACCTGGTGGACCAGCAGGTGTCAGTAAATACTATGGCAGATTCAGATGTAGTTTTACCATAATGGTACGGTCCTTAGTCCATTCTGACCCCTCTGCTGGAGAGAAGTTAAGCTCTTCCAACTTCCTGCAGTGAGGAGGAAATGACAGTTTAGTCAGGTTGTTGTCCCCTGTACCCTGATTGGGGAGGACATGTGCAGGACAGCAAAGCACCTTCAGCTCTGCTGTACCCTAAAGACTGAGTAATATAGCCTGCAATAAGGCACAACAATACTCTCAAGGGAAGCCAGACTTAAGAAGTAACCTTAGCTTAGAACAGGAAGCCTGAAACCTGTATTCCCAAGCATCTGCCAAGTAAGCAATAAGATGCACTTGCTGGACACCAAGCTGAAGATTGAACTGAGTTATTTGCATTCAAAGTTAAGTTAATAAAACTACGTTGGACCATTCTCAAAAGTCTGCGCATCATTCCCATCTGACGACCCTCAATTACTACTACTAGTAATTTTCTGCAGCCGGAGCCACCTCCTGGGGCCTGTTCGTCTCACGAGGTAGGAACACCTTGGCAATCCCACCAAAGACTTAAGTGGCCTAAATACCCTCTTGGCACTCCTACCACTGGGACATAAAGGAAAATCACCTTAGAGGGCCCTGGAGGGGGAAAGGGTCACCCCCGTAGCAACCACGGCACCCCGGACACTGCACTATGACCTGACGCTGTGCGCGTCGTCAGGTGACAGTTCACAGCAGGACCTTGAAGAAGTGATGGAGCAGTAAGTCCTGGATCTGCAGCGCTGTCTGGAGCAAGCAAGGTTTTTTTTTGTAATGTCTGATCTGAGGTCTGATGGGGGCTGAAGATTCTGGTCTCAGGCTGATAGGGTCTGACTGGAGGCCTTATCTGAGCCTGACAAGAGCTAGGGGGGTGTCTGATTGGAGAGTCCACTCTGAGGCTGATAGGGTATGATCTGTGTCTGATGGGGGCTGGAGGGGTCTGAGGCTGATTGGAAGTCAGATCAGAGGTGGATGCAGGCTCCTCTGTGGCTGATAAAGGGGCACTGCAGCAAATCAGTATGTCCATGGCATACCAGCAATGTCTGCAGCCAGGCCCAGCAGCACTCCTCAGCTGTGAAGGGGCTCCACAGCAGCTTGCACATGGCATACCAACAATGGCTGCAGCCAGGCTTAGCACCACTCCTCAGCTATAAAGGGGCAGCAGTATGCACATGACACACCAGCAATGGCTGCAGCCAGTCCCAGCAGCACTCCTCAGCTGTGAAGGGGCTCCACAGCAGCTTGCACATGGCACACCAGCAATGGCTGCAGCCAGGCCCAGCAGCACTCCTCAGCTGTGAAGGGGCTCCACAGCAGCTTGCACATGGCATACCAACAATGGCTGCAGCCAGGCTTAGCACCACTCCTCAGCTATAAAGGGGCACCACAGCAGTATGCACATGGCACACCAGCAATGGCTGCAGCCAGGCCCAGCAGCACTCCTCAGCTGTGAAGGGGCTCCACAGCAGCTTGCACATGGCATACCAACAATGGCTGCAGCCAGGCTTAGCACCACTCCTCAGCTATGAAGGGGCACCACAGCAGTATGCATATGGCACACCAGCAATGGCTGAAGCCAGGCTTAGCACCACTGCTCAGTTATGAAAGGACACTGCAGCACATGAGCTTGCACATGGCATACCAGCAATGGCTGCAGCCAGGCTTAGCATCACTCCTCAGCTATGAAGGGGCACCACAACACATCAGCTTGCACATAGCATTCCAGCAATGACTGCAGCCAGGCCCAGCAGCACTCCTCAGCTATGAAGGGGCACCACAGCACATCAGCTTGCACATAGCATTCCAGCAATGGCTGCAGCCAGGCCCAGCAGCACTCCTCAGCTATGAAGGGGCACCACAGCACATCAGCTTGCACGGCATTACAGGAATGGCTGCAGCCAGGCTTAGTAGCACTCCTGTGCTATGAAGAGGCACTGCAGCACATGAGCTTATTGCAGACATTAGGCTGCCAGGTGAGAGATGAACAACTGCAGGATTCACTCTCTCTGACAGTCTGTTTTCTGTGTTGCTGTGCCTTACACAGTCCCCTTTGACTTCCCACTGCCGCATGGAATATCTCTTCTCCATATCCAGCACAGACCTCCCTCCTCCCACAAAATCTGACGAGTGGGCGGGGCTACAAGCACATACATTCTTAGCACAGCTGAAGGCTGCAGGACCTTCCGTGATGTCACAGGCACATGATCAAGGTTCTTCAGCCAACCAGGGCAGAGGAGGAGGACTGAACTTGTGTGACTACGGAAAGACAGTCTGGTGTGCGTGTACAGCAGCTCCATTCTACATGTTCACTAGTGAGTTCAGTAGAATGGAGTTGCTTGCAGGACATACTCATAGAAACTCCATTCTAGTTTCCCTACAGAACAGACTTAGGGCTCATGCACACGACTGTGTGCCGCCTGTGCCATGGATTGAGGACCACAAATAGCGGTCCCTAATTTACGAACACCACCCGCATGGCCTGCACTGATGAATGGAGCATGTTCTATTTTTTGGCGGTGCGGAGGAACAGACTGAAATGCCACGGAAGCACTCTATAGTGCTTCTATGGTCATCTGCCTCATGCCTCCGCACCTTATCTTCCAGATTGCGGACCCATTCAGTGATACAGTGCGCACATGGTCAGCGCGGGTCACAATATGGGCACAGCCGACAGATATTCCTGTGCATGAGCCTTAAAATGGAGTTTCTGTATGGAGGATGCTGGAGAGAAGAGAAACTGAAGCACGTTAGTGTTGTTGCAGACCAGTTAATAAATAATATAATGTATATTATACATATAATTTTTTTTGCATGTATCTGGTGCCATAAACTGAATTTTGTCTTTTTTATTTGTTTTGATTCTGGTTACTATGAATGATGATTTTTTTTTAACTTACATTTTTTTTGTTTTATACAATCTGGTGCCATAATTAGAATTTTGTCTTTTTCACCTTCTTTTTTGTTAATTTTTATATGTTTTGATTCTGCTTAACATTAATTTTTTAACTTAAAATTTCTTCCTTTCTGCATTTTTGTTTTTTCTTCCCTGCCTTCCAAAATCCATAACTTTTAACTTTTTTTCGCACAGCCTTATGAGGGCATATTTTTAGGGATGAGTTGTATTTTTCAAAGGCACATTGTAAATTTTTTGGGTTATAATTAGAGATGAGCAAACGTGCTCGTAACGAGCACTGTAGCGCTCGGCTCCCCTGCGCTCGCATGGGCGCAGGCATCCGGATCCGTTGGGTGAGGAGGACGGATCCAGATGCCTGCGCCCATGCGAGCGCAGGGGACCCGAGCGCTACAGTGCTCGTTACGAGCACGTTCGCTCATCTGTAGTTATAATATTACCGGTACGGTAATTGTGGAAGAAAAATTATTATTAAAAATTATTATTAAATATATTTTAATAGTTTGGATATTTGGGGACATGGGGATACCTATTATGTTATTTTTTTATTGTTTCTTACATGTAAAATTAGGAAAGGGGATGTTTTGAATTTTTAATATTTATGTTTTTTTAATGTAATTTTTAGGAGGGCAATACATGCGATCTTCTGATCTTTGGTAATGTAGAATTTAAAAAAATACTATTGTCTATGGAATTGTGACAGGTTGCTGACGAAGCTGTGTCTCTGGGTCTGTAGGATATCAGCTCCGAACATGTACGGCACTCTTATCGGGCAGGTGCAGGAGCTTCGCCCACTCGATCAGTGTAAGGAGCCAGGCTGTTCCTGACAGCCAAGCCCCACTGCATACTATGATATCAGTAAATACAGCAATGCCTGCATATTAACCCTTTGTATTCTATGGTCAACGCTGACCGTGGCATGCACAGTGTTTAGGTAGGGTATGGGTACCCAGCAGCTGGAACGGCTGCCCAATGCCTTACAAAGGCATCGGGCTTGCCTCCTATGGAAATCTATGAGATCCAGCCCCCTGGCTGGGTCTCATAGGCAGGCTGTCAGTGTATTACGCTGACAGTCAATGCATTACAATACAGAATGTATTGTAATGTAGACCCCCAAAAGTTGAAGTCCCACAGTGGGACAAAAATAAAAAGTAAAAAAAAAAAGTCTTTTTCATAATAAAAAAATAAAAGATTCAAGTGAAAAAAACACTCTTTTCCATAATAAAGACATATAATTGTAAAAATGTGAAAAAAAATAGAACAGACATATTAGGTATCGCTGTTTCCGTAACAACCAGCTCTATAAAAATCTCTCATAATCCGGGGTGGATTATGTGAGATTTTTATAGAGCTGGCTGTTACAGACATGGCGATAGGCGTTCAAGTGAACACCATAAAAATTAATAAAAATGTGCCGTGTTTTGGTCACCTTGCCTCACAAAAAGTGTAATACCAAACAATCAAAAAGTCGTACCTCAAAATGGTACCAATCAAACCATCATATCATCCCACAAAAAATGAGCCCCTACATAAGACAATCACCCAAAAAGTAAAAAAAAAATGGCTTTCAGAAAATGGCAACACAAAAACAAGATTGTTGCGTCCATAACGACCTGCTCTAAAAAATATCACATGATCTACCCTCTCAGGTGAATGCAGTAAAAAAAATTACATTAAAATTGTGCCTAAACAGCCATTATTTTGTTACCTTGCCCCAAAAAGTGTAATATTGAATATTCAAAAAATCTTATGTACTCAGCTCTTATCCTTGAGGAAGAAAAGTAAATATTTTGGAAATGCGTTGGATTTTGTTCCATGCCAGCTTCTGAGGCTGAGGCTCGGTTGACGTCACCAGTGCTCCAAAAGGAGCATGAGCTTTGAGCAGGAGACATGCGGCCAGCCGGGGCACGTTTCCAACGAACAACCTAAGTACTTCCAGGAGACTCTAGGATCGGGGCAAGCATCGAGCACTTACCACATACAGATCGCACAAGAAGCTCAGGTAGGTGTGATTGATATCACACACTGCAGCCAGCACCTTAGGGGCAGGGAACGTGGTAGTGCTCCATTCAGACTCCACTTGAAGAAAGTTTGAAATAGTGAGTATGCGGAGAATCTTTTATCAGGTATCACTATCTGCCTTAAATGGGTTGTCCAGGTTTACAGCTGAACCCAGACATATCCCCATCTTCACCCCTCCAGCTTCTCGGGTATGACTTACCGGGCTCTCCATACGGACTGCTAGGTGGAGGTTTCTGCCCAGCAGTGTTCCTGGTGATGTCACCAGCCCTAATGGGTGGGATTTAGCCTGCCCTAGTCTGTAAGATGGCTAGGGTAGCACTAAAGCCCGCTTATCAGAGCCGGTGATGTCACCGGGAACACTGCTGGATGGAATCCTCTGACCAGCAGTGTGCCAATGGAAACAAAAATGCCCTTGCCCTGCACAATACAGCATATCAGGGGGGCCGGAGGGGTGAAGATGGGGATATGTCCGGGTTGTGAAAGGAATTTCATCTGACCTTTAGCCTAGATACTGGCCCCTGATATCAATATTGAGAGCTTTGATTTGGTCAAGGTGATTACAATCTTGATGAATAATTAATAAAAGTTGATTCCCTGAGGGGAAGCTCTCAGAGAATTATTATACTAGCACTGGTGCGTAGTGTCTTGATTCTTAGGCTGGCCAAACCCTAAGGGGTGATCATATACAGTAACATAATTTGAATCCCACAGGCAAACAGAGTGAAGTCTCCTAATTTGTGACTTGTCCTAAATTGCATTGACAGGGTCCAGCTCAGAATTTAGACAACCCCTTTAAAAGCAGGCAAATTCAAATTTAGAGAATTGCTAATTTTTTCACATTTTCTGTAAATTTGGGATTTTTTTTTAAATAAAGGTAAAACATATTGACTCAAATGTATCACTTACATGTGTCACGAGAAAACAATCTCTATCCAGAGTTAGTACCACATAAAATGACATATGTCAGATTTGCAAAAATGGGCCTGGCATTCAAGATAAAAAGTGCTTTTGTACTGAAAGGGTTAAGCTCTCAGACAGCTTGCTATGACAACCCTAGAAGGTCCACTTTACAGCAACTCCATTCTAGCTGGCTCACTACTGAAATGACTAGACTGGAGTTGCTGCAGCAGGTTCATCATTTCTGGGCAGACAATAGTTGCTACAGGGAGGTCTCCATTACAGCAACTCCATTCTAGCTGGTGACTACTGAAATGACTAGAATGGAGTTGCTGCAGGGGAGGTACATGATTTCTGGGCAGAAGATAGTGCTATCGGGAAGTCCATTATTTCTGGGCAGACGGTAGTTGTTATACAGAGGCCTTACATACAGCACCTCTATTCTAGCTGGTGACTACTGAACTGACTAGAATAGATTTGCTACAGGGAGGTTCTATATGTAAGTGTTATAGCAAGTCCCTTGCATATGTCCCCTTTGTTATCCATTGAGCAGTTAGACCACCACTTACAGGCAGCTATAATCCATTATTTTGTCTTATTTTTGGAAGGGAATTTTTGGAGTCTGTTGTTCAATTTGCCCATCAGTAGTGTTGAGCGAACTTCTGTTTTCAGGTTTGGCGTACAAGGTTCCAGTTATCTAAGAATTCCATTATGGATTCCGCTACCATGGACCATAACTTATGGTCCGTGGTAGAGGTACTCATAACGGAATTCTTAGATAACCCGAACCCAAACCTTGCATTCCGAACTTGAAACGCAAGTTCGCTCAACACTACCCATCAGCCATATACAGTGCCTTGCGAAAGTATTCGGCCCCCTGGAACTTTTCAACCTTTTGCCACATTTCAGGGTTGAAACAAAAATATATAACATTTTAAATTTTTGGTGAAGAATGAACAAGTGGGTCACAATTGTGAAGTGGAACGAAATTTATTGGATCATTTAAACTTTTTTTGTAATAATAAAACTGAAAAGTGGGGCGTGCAAAATTATTCGGCCCATTTACTTTCAGTTCAGAAAACTCACTCCAGAAGTTCATTGAGGATCTCTGAATGATCCAAAGTTGTCCTAAATGACTGATAAAGATAAATAGAATCCACCTGTGGGTAATCAAGTCTCCGTATAAATGCCCCTGCTCTGTGATAGTCTCAGGTTTCTGTTTAAAACACAGAGAGCATCATGAAGACCAATGAACACACCAGGCAGATCTGTGATACTGTTGTGGAGAAGTTTAAAGCCGGATTTGGATACCAAAAGATTTCCCAAGCTTTAAATATCCCAAGGAGCACAGTGCAAGCGATCATATTGAAATGGAAGGAGTATCAGACCACTGCAAATCTACCAAGACCCGGCCGTCCCTCTAAACTTTCATCTCAAACAAGGAGAAGACTGATCAGAGATGCAGCCAAGAAGCCCATGATCACTCTGGATGAACTGCAGAGATCTACAGCTGAGGTGGGAGAGTCTGTCCATGGGACAACAATCAGTCGAACACTTCAGAAATCTGGCCTTTATGGAAGAGTGGCAAGAAGAACACACTATCCCCACTGTCAAACATGGTGGTGGCAGCATCAAGGTTTGGGCCTGCTTTTCATCAGCAGGGACAGGGAAGATGGTTAAAATTGATGAGAAGATGGATGGAGCCAAATACAGGACCATTCTGGATGAAAACCTGTTGGAGTCTGCAAAAGACCCGAGACTAGGATGGAGAAATATCTTCCACCAAGACAATGATCCCAAACATAAAGCAAAATCTACAATGGAATGGTTCAAAAATAAACGTATCCAGTAGAGATGAGCGAGCATGCTCGGCCGAGCGTACTCGGGAGCAATTTTCGAGTAGTAGCGTACGCATTTTATAATCTGTACGCTAATGCATACGCATCTTATAATCTGTACAGATGATAATAGCGTACAGATTAGAAGATACGTACGCTACTACTCGAAAATTGCTCCCGAGTACGCTCGGCCGAGCATGCTCGCTCATCTCTAGTATCCAGGTCTTAGAATGGCCAAGTCAAAGTCTAGACCTGAATCCAATTGAGAATATGTGGAAAGAGCTGAAAACTGATGTTCACAAACGCTCTTCGTCCAACCTCAAAGAGCTCAAGCTGTTTTGCAAGGAAGAATGGGCAAGAATTTCAGTCTCTAGATGTGCAAAACTGATAGAGACATACCCCAAGTGACTTGCAGCTGTAATCGCAGCAAAAGGTGGCGCAACAAAGTATTAATGCAAGGGGGCCGAATAATTTTGCACGCCCCACTTTTCAGTTTTATTACAAAAAAAGTTTAAATGATCCAATAAATTTCGTTCCACTTCACAATTGTGACCCACTTGTTGTTGATTCTTCACCAAAAATTTAAAATGTTATATCTTTTTGTTTGAAGCCTGAAATGTGGCAAAAGGTTGAAAAGTTCCAGGGGGCCGAATACTTTCGCAAGGCACTGTACTTGCAGCATAATGTTTTTCAACTTCTGTAAATGATGTCTTCACTCAAGCAGTCTTGGAGAAGTTCCACACGGGTCACTCAGTCACATAGGCAGTCTGGTAGGAGTTCTACTCCGGTTACTCAGTCACATAGGCAGTCTGGTAGGAGTTATACACTAATATGCTACCAACTGAAATCTATAGTAAATATTATTGGCTCCTCATTTAATAAATGTTTTCCATATTCGTGGGGGTCACCCAAGCCACATTATAGCTACCACAATACTGGTTTTGCATAAGGATAAGGGAAAACTGACTAATCGGTGGAGGTTTGACTGCTGGGTTTCCACCGACCCTGAGAAAGGCGGTCTCGTTTCCCCAATCCAATGGAGATAACTATCTAACCCGTGGTGGTCCAACTGCTGGGACCCCCACTGATTCTAAGAACAGAGGTTCCCTTCTCCTTATCCAATAGTGTAGCAGGTTAGGCATGCGCCCTGCAACTAAATTCATTCTCTGTGGAACTGCCAAAATTTACCAAGAGTTCTACTCAGCTATCTCCGGCAGTCCTATAGAAAATTAATGGAGCTGCAGGGTACTGTACATGCCCAACCTGCTGCTCTGTCACTCCTTTCACAATTGCATGGTACTGTGCATGGGAATCCACAAAAAAAAACATGAAAATTCCAAAACATGAGCAGGTACCCTTAATGTTTCAAACCGCATGGGGTCCTTAGTAACAGAATGGAGGTACATAGCCAACTAAACACATTTAAAGGGGTTGTCTGGTTTTAAGAGGAAACCAGTCAACTCAAAAGACTGAACTGTAATAAAGAATAGATGATTACTTACCTGCCAGATCCCTCTCAAGTTCTCCCAGCTGCAGAGGTGACGTCACGTCGATAACACATGACCACTGCAGCCAAAAATTGATCTTTTCAGTGCACCTCTGAAGCCAATGATTTCCTGCAGCAGTGACATCACATGCTGAAATGGCATCACTGTTGCAACTGGGAAAACAATGCCCTTCAGGGAAGACTAGAACATCGGCACAGGATCTGTCAGGTACTTAAAGGGAGTCTTTCACCTGTTTTTCACCTATATAACTAACAGCAGTGCCCCACAGAAGATTGCATACACATCCCAGACATACTGTACCTGTGTGCACTTTGTGTCTGTATTACATAGTCCAGGAAAAGTACTTTTATTCTGCTGGAAAACAGCTCCCAGTGCCCAGCTCTGCTGCTGCAAGTGCCAAAAGCAAACCAGACTGAAGAGGGGAATTCCAAGCTTTCAAATGATACCAAAATCACAGCATTACATCCAGTATATCAGAAGATATAGCTGTTAGAAATCGAGTCAGGAGAGAAAAGTGTTTTTACTTTCACTTTCAGCTGTGCACTTGGGAGCTGTTTTCCTGCAGAATAAAAGTGCTTTTCCTGGACATGTAATACAGACAAAAAGTGCACATAGGTATGTCTGGGATGTGTGTGCAATCTTCTGTGGGGCTGTGCTGTTAGTTATATAGGTGAAAAGCAGGTGAAAGACTCCCTTTAATCATTTATGCTTCACTACAGGTCAATCCCCTGAGTTATCCGGTTCCCTCCTGAATGGAGGAATGTGCATGCTACTGTCCTTCATAGAGCTTGCAGGAGGTGACATATTCCCTTTGAAATGCCCTGCACTAACACTCCAATTACTGCTGGGCCTGCAGCAGTCACATCCTGTTCATCGGTCACAGGACGCAATAGCCATTGGCCAGCAATGACAAGCCAGCCGAAGCCAGTGACTGGCTGTTGTGGTCACAGGACCAGTGAACGTGATGTCAGCGGTACAGGTCCAACAGGAATCATAGTGGTGGTCACTGAAGCTGTGACGTGGAATATTTTAAAGTATATTTTTTTCATAGTTTTAATAAATCTTTGAGAATCACTCTATTATACGCTTGCCCAAATTGCAGCGTCTTTTTAACTAGGATTCTGTCCCTCTCCTTCCTGCAACAGGAAACTCACCAGGGATGTTAATCCTCTGCATCCCCATTTGCCGTGGAAATTGAGAACCTGGCCATCACAACTTAGTCCTCTTGCCTGTTTGACAGCATTAAAAGGGTTGTCCAAATGTTTAATACTGATGACTTATCTTCAGGGTGTGCAACTCCATCACATTCAAGTGCATGGGGCTGAGCTGCAATACCAAGCACAGCTGCTGTCTAATGAATGGTACTGTGCTTGGTAACCTGTCCATAGTGCGTGCATAGGGTTAGTAAAGTCTATGTAGTGTGTGCATAGGGTTAGCAAAGTCTATATAGTGTGTGCAAAGGGTTAGTAAAGTCTATATAGTGTGTGCATAAGATTACTAAAGTCTATATATTGCAGGGTTAGGGATTCTGACAAATCAGAAGAACGGAAAGCTAAATGGTCATATGAACTCAGCCTAAGACCGGCATGGAAAATGCCAGTCTTAATAAATAAGTCCCTATGGGTATAGGGTAAGAGTAGTCTATATAGTGTTTGTATAGGGTAGGTGTAGTTTGTATAGGGTAAGTGTAGTCTATGTAGTGTGTATATAATGTAAGTGTAGTTTACATAGTGTGTCTGGAACGTGAGTGTCTTCTATATAGTGTTTTTATAGGGTAAGTGTAGTCTGTATAGTGTGTGTAGGGTAAGTGTATTCTATATAGAGTGTATATAGGTAAGTGTAGTCTGTGTTCTGTGTATAGGGTAAGTGTAGTCTATATAGTATGAGGGTATAGGGTATGTATACTCCATATGACTATAACAAGTGACTATAACAATAACAATGTATATGATAATTGTAGTCTATGTAGTGTGTATTTAGGGTAAGTGTAGTCTATATATTGTGAATAGGCTAAGTGTAGTCTATATAGTGTGTGCATAGGGTGTGTAGTCTATATAGTGTGTGTATAGGGTAAGTGTAGTCTATATAGTGTGTGCATAGGTTGTGTAGTCTATATAGTGTGTGTATAGCCTAATTGTAGTCTATATATTGTTAATAGGCTAAGTGTAGTCTATATAGTGTGTGCATAGGGTGTGTAGTCTATATAGTGCGTGTATAGGGTAAGTGTAGACTATGTAGTGTGTGTGAATGTGGTGAGAGTGTTCTACATAGTTTACTGTATGTATAGGGTAAGGGTAGTCTATGTAGTGCGTATATAGGATAATTGTAGTCTATATAGTGTGAAATGGTAAGTGTGGTCTATATAACATTGGTATAGGTGTGTAGTCTCTATAGTATGTGTATAGGGTAAGTGTATTCTATGTGATGTGTATATGAATAGGGTGAGTGTAGTCTACATAGTTTATGTATTGGGTAAGTGTAACCTTTGTAGTGTGTGTATAGGGTAAGTGTAGACTATGTAGTGTGTGTGAATATGGTGAGAGTGTTCTACATAGTTTACTGTATGTCTATGTAGTGCGTATATAGGGTAAGTGTAGTCTATATAGCGTGTGTATAGGGTAAGTGTAGTCTATATAGTGTGAAATGGTAAGTGTGGTCTATATAGCATGTGTATAGGTGTGTAGTCTCTATAGTATGTGTATAGGGTAAGTGTAGTCTATGTAGTGTATATATGAATAGGGTGAGTGTAGTCTACATAGTTTATGTATTGGGTAAGTGTAACCTTTGTAGTGTGTATAGGGTAAGTATGTTCTATATAGTGTTTGTTTAGAGTAAATGTAGTCTATATAGCATGTATAGGGTGTGTAGTAAACATAGTGTGTGTATAGGGTAAGCATGGTCTATATACATACCTCCCAACCGTCCCAGATCCAGTGGGACAGTCCCGGATTGCAGTGGTTGTCCCGCTGTCCCGGTATGGGAGAGTTTCTGGCAGCTGTCCCTGCATCCATAGGATCGGCATCGGCTCACTGCTTCATCCATCATCCCTCCCATCCCCCCTGCCGGCTCTCCATACCTCTGGTCTGTGCGGGGGTGGGGCTGGTCAGCAGTCAGCCTTGGCCCCGCCCCCTCTGCAGACTAGAGCAGCCTGCTGATGCTGCTAGGAAGAAGATAAGTATGTGGTGTTTATTTTTTTAACTTTCTGTGAGGGGCACAACATATTACTGGGGGGCACAATGTGGGCATATTACTGGGGGCACAAGGTGGGCATATTACAGGAGGGCACAATGTGGGCATATTACTGGGGGCACAACGAGGGCATATTAGTGGGTGGCACATAACTGGGCATATTACTGGGGGCACAGCTGGGCGTATTACTGGGGGCACATAACAGGGCATATTACTGGGGCACAGCTGGGCATATTAATGGGGGAACATAACTGGGGAATAATTACTATGTGGGGCAGTAAGGGGACTGGGTGGGATTAGGTTGTATATTTATGTTTGGGCGGAGTTAGAGGCGTGGCCTAGTGCTGAAAAATTTGCTGTGACGCGGTTCGCGCGGCGCACAATGTGTCCCTCTTTGTTCATTTACAAAGTTGGGAGGTATGTATATAGCCTACAATAAGTGTAGTCTATATAGTGTGTGTACAGTAAGTGTAGTCTATATAATTTATGTTATGGTAAGTGAAGTCTATATAGTTTATAGGTAATGTTGTCTATATGTATGTATAGGTAATGTGTCTATATTTATGGTTATAGTTGTGTTGTTTGTGTAGGATAAGTGTAGTCTACAGTATATAGTAGTGGTGTATAGGGTAAGTATAGTCTATATTGCATGTATGGGTTAAGAGTAGTCTATATAGTTTTTTTTTTTTCTTGCGATGATAAGTGGGGCGGTAAAAGAGAATTCTGCACAGAATGCCATTTATCCTAAGGTTGTTCCTGGCTGTAGCCATCTCTGGTCCCCATAAAGAAGGTGATTATTGTGGAGAATATGTTTATTCATATAAGGGATTTCGTGTGGCAAATACTGTCATTGTTTGCTGGTAGCAGGGCACCCTGTAAATAGGGATATTTTGACAGCAACCAATGAATCAGTATGAGAACATTAATGGCTGCAGCCATTGCTCATCCCCATACAGATGGAAATTAAGTCGATGGAAGTTTTCTTCCCAATAATTGCACTTTCAAGCTGCATATGCTGTCATTGTGTGTCGCCAACAGGATGACCAGTTGGCGATACATAACGTTTTATAGAGTATAAACAAAGCGATAAATGCTTGTGATCCCAATCTAATATTAACGTTTTATAAATCCCACATAAGGCTTCATCTCGAATATGAGATCCAGTTTTGGGCTCCAAATACTATAAAAGATAAAGGAGAGCTAGAAAGGGTTCAGAGGTGTGCAACCAGATTATTAAATAGGAAGCACTCTGTTATAAGGGGAGGCTTAAAAATGATGTCTTGGAAAAAATACATCATTGTAGAGATGAATGAATCTTTTGAAATTCAGTTTGGTTAAGGTTTGTTGAATTTTTAATAAAGTTTGTTTCAGACCCGACTCAATTTCACTCGAAACAAAGTTGCTCCAATTGCCCAGAAAATTGGTATGTAACATCCGCTAATCTCATAGGACTCAGAATAGGTCGTCAATATCTGATCAGTGGCGTCCGACATTCAACATCCCCGACGATCAGCTGTTTGAAGAGGAGGCGGCGCTCCATGTGAGCGCCACTTCCTCTTCATTACACTGCACTTCGTCTCGGAAATGCAGTGTAAAACAAGTACCTACAGTACTCCATTCAAGTGAAAGGAGTGAGTGCTTGTGATTACACTACACCGCCGCTCCACAGGAGACAAGACTGTAATGAAGAGGAAGTCGCATGAAGTGCCACCTCCTCATCTCACAGTTGATCGGAAGGGGTGCTGGGTGTCAGACCCCTGCCAATCAGATATTGTTGTCCTATCCTGACGATAGGTCATCAATATTAACGGCTGTTCAACCCCTTTTAGCTCTTGAATGCAATGGCAAACCGTGTCAGAGTGACACTGACATACACAGTGTCTCAATGGTTATCACTGGTGCCTTGCAGCTCTGGGGTCTTAGGTTCAAATCCAACCAAAGACAACATCTGCATGGAGTTTTTATGTTCTTCTTGTGTTTGCATGGGTTTCCTCCAGGTACTCCAGTGTTAATGTCTGTAAAGCGCTGCAAAGTATAGCAGCTCTATATAAGTGAGTAAAATAAATACTTGGCTATGTGTAATTGGTGGTTGATGGCATTAACAAACAACTTGTTTAACATCTTCCCTACTGCGCTGGGGCGATGGGAAAACATGATGTGTGCAGCGGGCGCCATAGCCAGCAGGTCTCTGCTGTTTCAAACAGCAAAGACCCACGGCTAATGACCATGGCCAGCAATAATGCCGATCGCAGTCATTAAAGCCTTTACTGTAGATGCCGTAATCAAGTGTGATCACGGATTTTAAAGGGTGAAAAACACTTCTCTGAAGAGACCCAGAGTATTGAAGCTGCAATTCTTATTTTGCCCAGCAGGAGGCAGGCTAGCATAAGAAATGAGCAATTCTGTACCAATATGCATATATAATAAACATAATGGTACAGAATTAAAAAAAAAAAAAAACAGTTTTGTAGCCTCAAACACAAGCTACAAAACCGTAAAAAAACTGTTACAAAATATATATTAAAAAAATAAAAATATATATGATTAATTCACTCCCTTTTCCGTAGAATAAAAAAATAAATACATAAATAAAAAATATAAACATCATGTGTATCACCGCATCCGAAAGCGCCTGTACTATTAAAAATTAACAAAATTTGTCCAATACGGCAAATGACGTAACAGAAAAAAGGGTCAAAATGCCCATTCGCCATTTTTTCATTGCTTTTCTTACCCAAAAAATTGTAATAAAATGTGATCAAAAAGTCAAACACTCCATAATGGTATAAATAAAACTACAGATCACCCTGCATAAAATGAGCCCCACACAGCTCAGTAGATATAACTATAAAAAGTTATGGGGTCAGAATATGGTGATGTAAAAAAAAAATGTTTACGTTTTTTAAAAGTTTTAATTTGTTTTTAAACTATTTACACATAAAAAACCTAAATATATGTTGTATCGTTGTAATCATACTGACCCAGAGAATGAAGAGCATAGGTCAGTTTTTGCCGCAAAGGGGAATGCCGTAGGAACAAAACCGGTAAAACAGTGGAGGAATTGCGTTTTTGCGCCAGAAATAAGCCCTGATATGCATATGTGAATGGAAAAATAAAAAAGTTATGGCTCAAGGAAAATAGGGAAGAAAAATGAAAACGCAAAAATGAAGAAACCTATGGTATCCTAAGGGTTAAAAACACACATTGCCTTCACTTGTGTTATGCTTTTTCATATTCAAAAGTTTTCAAAAATTGTCCCGTATCGGGGGTGATGATATTTAAATACACACGGTGTTATGGGAAAAAAAACAGTGGCTTGTAGGGGGACCAAGTGTCCAAAAATGATGCCTTTACGGGGCAGATTGCCTGCCCGTAAGACACGCACAAGTGCTACTTCTCAGAAAGAAAGAGTGGCTTGTTGGGACCAAGCCTCCAAAAATGATGCCTTTAAGTAATAATGGCATGTGGTGGCAACAGTAGAAGCAGCATAGCATGGAACATACAGTAAATCAGCTGATTATTAGTAGTAATAGTGGTGGTAGTAGTGGATTAGCAGTGAGGATTAGCAGTTGCGGCAGCAGCAACCATATGGTAGATATTAAGAAATATGGAAATCAACCCTGTGCAGAGTAAATGGCGGGGCAAAAAAAAAAAAATATATATATATATATATATATATATATATATCACGGATAATAACCACCACGCCACCTGCAGTCAAATGGCTCAAGTGAAAATAACAGTACAAGCTCCCAAAGAGACAAACCACAACCAGTGTCTATAAAAAGACAAATGGAGCCACTAATGTACTATGAAAATATGAAACTCTTTATTACATCACATAAAACTAATTAAAAAATTCATGTTATAAAGGGAGGGTGACAGTGCAAGAAAACATCATCCCTAGCCCATACATGGAAATGTAATAAACAATAGATACAGTAGTATACAAGATGAGCAATAATCATACATAAAATGAGACAAAGCGATAAATATTCAAGGATGGTCCCACACCATACTGTAATAAAGCATGTACTACCACAATGACAACCAATATAGGGGTCAGATACATGTGACAAATGAATATATATGCCAATAACAGCGCCACACAAAATGGCTAAACAGTATTATGCTAACATATAGTACCATATAGCTGAACACCATAGGTGTAATATTAAGCAAAGCCAACAGTGGGGGACCCTATCAGTATAAGTAACACTGCTCATGCTCATCATAAGGGAGATCAGTACAGTATATTACCGACCCCAGAATATTACATATTAAACACTGCTCACCAAACAAAATGGAGACCAAATGGAGGGCCAGGACGGCCATCACTGTGGAAGGGACCTAATAAAGTATAAGTTGGCCAATCAGGAGCCCCAAGGAACACTCGATATAACTACAGACACCTGTTACCTGTACATGTGCACATGGGAGTGGCTAGCTGTATCCGGCGCGTCTCCTCCCCGCCCAGGAGTCACGTCACATCCCGAGTGTGGTCACATGACAATCACGTGACCCACCTCTATGACGTCATGACTCCTGGGCGGAGGTATCGCGTCCACACTGTCAATCCAGTGCACAATACAACCCCTAGGAGTCTGTAAGGAGAATGTTGGCGCCATCTAATGGCTAAACACCAGAACATCATCTTCAACATACACACCTGTCACGAGTGGGCTTGCGTCTGGTATCAGACGTTCTGCGCGGCTTTCAAAAGTGACATAATTGGACATGTTTTCCCCTTGGTTTGGTTTCTGGTTACCACACCCCTTCCCCTCAGCTGTTGTAGGTGTGGTAATTTTCTCTCCTCTGTTTATTCCTTCATTTCCCAGTATTCACTGCGGTTTATACTTTCTGCCTACTTTGTAGTGTGTGGTGTGGATCTCGGCTGAGATCCGGTTGCTGCGATATCTGCTTTATGATAAGTGACATTTTCCCTTTTGAGGTTTTCCTTCTGGAGTCTCATGTTCGTCCTTACTGTTGGAGGAATGGGTCAGTCAGGGCCTAGCTTCAGGGTTCCCTGCAAGAGGTGACCGTTTCCCTGGTTTTGGTCTTTTCCCTTCCCTCGTACACTCGGTGTGACTATTCCCTCCACATCAGAGAGTGACAACACCATTGTGGACATATTGTGAAAGTATATGTGATAAGTGTTACCATCATTAGAAAATGTTAGTTATAACATTAATGGGGAGAAAGAACAAAAAAATACAAAAAATATGAATAAATATATGGTATGTGGAAATGTTCATGGATGAATCTGCATACAAAAACAAAACGTATATAATGCAAAAAATGTGATTAAAAAAAATATATAATTAAGATCCACTACAAAACAACGCAAGTGCATTAAAGGTGAGAGTATATAAATGTTAAAATAAAAAAGTTATGGGGGGTCAGAATATGGTGATGTATAAAAAAAAGTTTGTGTTTTTTAAAAGTTTTAATTTATTTTTACACTATTTACACATAAAAAACCTATACATATGTTGTATCGTTGTAATCATACTGACCCAGAGAATGAAGAGCATAGGTCAGTTTTGCCGCAAACATCATGGTATGCAGATAACATGATTGTAGCCAGACTGTGACTGGGAGTGTGAAAATCCTCCCGAATCCAGGGTTTATTCATTTTGACAAAAATTATGTTATGGACACTGGGGGAGGACAACTTGGTCCATTTGGGTGTCACCACTTCCCCTGCAATGCTGAAAACCCTCTCCGAGATGACATTGGAGACTGGGCAAGAAACAAGATATGTCAGAGAGCATACTGGGCCATTTCTGGCTACTGGTCAGGGAACAGGGTATGTGCTGAAGACAGGCAAGAGAGTAGG
Organism: Rhinella marina; assembly: GCA_900303285.1. Lineage (NCBI taxonomy): Eukaryota > Metazoa > Chordata > Amphibia > Anura > Bufonidae > Rhinella > Rhinella marina. Next base: position 25,811 of record ONZH01014384.1, read on the forward strand.
TAGGCCTGAATATACAGCTGATCACCAGGGGTGCCAGGTGTCGGACCCCTACCGATGTTGATAGGTCATCAATAGTAAAAGCCCAGACAACCCCATTAGGCTAAATGCACACAACAGTAAAAAACAGCCGTTAAAAACTGACACACTGTCAGTTTTTCATGGCCATTTTTTAACCATTTGTCCATCCATTTTCTGTCCATCTGTCTGTAATGGCTGTTGCATCTGTTTTTCAATGGTCGCTAAAAATGGATGATATTTCATTGGCTTTTTTTTAAATAATACATAATGTTCCCAATAATGTCCCCAGAGTAAAAATGTCCCCCATAATATCCCCAGCAGTAAGAATGTCCCCATAATGGCCCCTGCATTAATAAATTCCCCATAGTGGCCCACCAGCTTTAATAATGTCCGCCATAGTGGCCCCAGTAGTAATAATGTCACCCATAGTGGTCCTCAGCTGTTAATTGTTAGCAAAAAAAAACACTCATCTCATCTACTTGCATGACCAAAGGTAGTCGGTCCTCTAATGATTCTGAAGGACCTACCAAGGACCTGTGCTCAGCGTGATGACGTCATGACATGCTCCTGGCATGATCACATGGTGACATCATCACATCCTGAGCGCAGGTCCTTCAGCAGATCCTTCAGAATCAAGAGGAGCGAGTGACTGCCTCTGGTCGTTCAACTGGATGAGGAGAGTGATTTTTTTAACCTAAAGGCATAGTACCGTTTTTAATGGGGTCCGTCTGGCCGTGAAACAGCCAAAATAGGACATGTTCTATTGTTCACGGCCGCTAATCACTGGCTTGCAAAAAAACGCCATGTGAATAAGCCCCATAGACTTTAATTGTTGGTAAAAGTGGTCTTTATGAGCTGTTATTTAAACAGCCGTCACATAACCATTTTTAACCCCTTCCCAATCAGCGGTGTACATGTACAGCGTGGCCTGGACTTTAAAGATGGCGCTCGCACACTCTCGTTTTAAACAGCAAGCACCCTGGACTAACGTCCCACGACTAATGGTAACGACTATCGCGGACTTTTAACCCTTCAGATGCCAATTGTCAAATGTGACCACAGCATCCGAATAATCGGGAGAGCCGGATGCAGTGTGCAGCAGCTTCTGTCCTCCTGAATAAACAGAAGCTGCCGCACCTTAGTTCCTATGGAGCCTCTACCTGTGGATGCATTGGAGCATATGAGAGAAGTAATCTAATGATTGCTTGTTATAGTTCCCTATGGGAATAATAAACGTAAAAAAAAAAAATTAATGAATGAATAAGTAAATGTTTTTAAAACTAAAAAAATGTAAAAAACATAAAAATTCAAATCACCCCTTTCCCGAAAATGTAAAAAAAAAAGTGTAAACAATAAAAAAATACACATCATGGGCATCTCTGCATGGGAAAACGCCCCTACTATTAACATCTAAAAATATTTATCCCATACAGCAAAACAGAAAAAAGTAAAAATGGCCAATTCACCTTTTGTCACTTCCACCTTCCCACAAAATTTTTTTTATAAAAAGTGATCAAAAAGTCATGCACACCCCAAAAATGGTATCAATGAAAAGTACAGATTGCCCCACAAAAAAGAGCCCTCATACAGTAGCTCATACAAGATTTTTAATTTTTTAAGAATTAAAACACCAGAAAAACTATACATATGTGGTATTGCCGTAATCATACTGAGCTGGAGAATCAAAGTAACGGGTAACGATTTACTGTGTAGGTAACGCTGTAAAAACAAAACCCATAAAACTGTTGCAGAATTGTGTCTTTTTCCAGTTTCACCCTATTTTGACTTTTTTTTTTTTTACTTTTTTTTCCATCTCCCTACTACATCTTATGCAATATTAAATGGTGGAATTAAAAAGTACAACTTGTCCTGCAAAAAACAAGCCTTCGTACGGCTCTGTGAACGGAAAAATAAAAAAGGTATGGCCCCAGAAAGGCAGGAAGTGAAAAACAAAAAAGCAGAAACAAAAAACCCTCCGGAGCTGAAAGAGTTGATCTTCATGTGCATAAGCCTAATACCAGACACTACAAAACATGAAGTCAGAAAGCTATGGTTCACTGTTATGTACATGTTTAAATAAGAGATGAAGGGGTATCATTTGCAATAGTTTTGGTGTTTTAAGTCTGTCTTTGCTTTTTAAGGTTTTGCCAAATTTATGAAATGGCGCACAGTAATAATATATATTTGGCACAAGTGCAACATGGTGTACACCTTTGCCTGTAAAAGTACACCATGGGGTTGTCTGGCTTGAAGACAGGTCCAGGGATATGCCAAATGTAATTCCAGTAATTTACAGGTGATGTCTTCATGGATACTTGAGTTTTTCACTTTCCTTCTTCATTTGGTCCAGACCATTATGCGCAGACATCTTTGGTCACGGATGTACCACCCCCTCTACTATTTAAAAAGACACTAGGATTAATATATGGTATATGGGGCTGTTACAGATTTTACATTAGGTTCCAGGAGATTAGATCACACCTCTGCCTTCACTCATCTGCCGTTGACTCCTACCCTCTGTAGCAAAGAAGCTCCCCATCCAGCTGCCCCTTTAACATGCCCATCCTGTAGCTACCACCAATACTGTGATATGACTACAGGACTAGAAAATGATGGGGTCAAAAGCAAACATTAGGCACCAAATGCCAGACCAGTCGCCAAAATTAATACAAACCTCCTGGTAGACCCTAAAATTAATACAGACCCCAGATTAGCCACACATGGAGACACACGTCACACATATTATTTTATACTAAATAAATAAAAAACGACACCGATTATGGATGAAATAGGCCATGTTGCTTTATTACGGGGTTACCATATAATTAACCATCAATAAATAAATAAATATATAAATTAATTAATTAAGATTCACCATATAAAACAATAACCAAATAATGTATAATAAAAACCATTCACCAAATACTTGAATCCATACGTCCACCCAGCATTAGCTGGGCGACTAACTCCCCCAAATAAAACAACACGACTTAAAGAAAAGGGAGGGCGGGCGGGACGCAGGTCCGGGTCTTCTTACAACTGCAGGTAAGTAATGACAGTCTCTATATTTAAACCCGCAGGTGTTCCCGGCGTCAGCAGCAGATCCAATCATCTTCAACAGAATCTCCCGCCGTTGTCAAGAGCAACCAATCGCCAACAAGCTTCACAGAAGACGTTGCTGGGCAGAAGATCAGAACCAGCTGGAACCAGAAATACCTTCAGGTAAAAACTGCAAGAGAAAACAAGGGGGGGGGGGGGAGAGAAACACCTCACACCGGCCAAAACATTAAACACCGAGTAGTGTTACAACTCTGCATAACCAGCTTCTATCTGTATGCTACTTTGGAAATGTATTTCTGTGCATAATGTCATCACCAGCATTAATATGTAT
>ONZH01014385.1:0-20700 GCA_900303285.1 Rhinella marina
GATCTCTTGCAGGGAATCCCGGGTTCTGCCCTTCTGCCCCAGTACACTGTCCACCGTTTATTGCGATTCATCAGTGCTCTACAGATGCGGATTGTTCTCATGATGAGATCTGTTGCTCTCTGTGTTGGAACCAGTGCATAAATATTTTCCCTTGTAAGTCACATATGTATGATGATTCTGGTGTTTTCTAAAATGGGGACACTCCTTTGCTTGGTTTTCCTTCCCTGGAGGGTTGGCTTTCAGTGTATTTAAGACCTATAATTGGGGCTTCATGTTTTGTTTTTGTTTTTTTTTGTTTTTTTTTATTGTTTTTGCATTTTATTGAAAAAGTATTCATACCCCTTTAACTTTTACATATTTTTTTTAATTTTACACTGACAAACTCAAATATTTTTTTGGGATTTTATGTTTTAGTCTAACAAAAAGTATGTGTGAAGTGAAAAGAAAGTTTTTCAAGATGTTTACTAAGTAAAAATCCGGAAAGTGTGGTGTGCATTTATATTCAGTATTTTGTAGGCCCATCTTTGACTTTTTCAGATTTTTTGTGGTATGTTTCTATCAGCTTTGCACATCTAGAGGCCGAAACGTTTGCCCATTCTTTTTTGCAAAATAGCTTGTACTCAGTCAGATTGATCTAATCAATTCCATTGTAGCTTTGACTGGATGTTGAGGGTCGTTGTCCTGCTGGAAGGTGACTCTTTGCTCAAGTCTCAAGTCTTTTGAAGCCTCTACCAGGTTTTCCTCCAGGATCGCCCTGTATTTATCTCCATCCATCTTCTCATCAACTCTGACCAGCTTCCCTGTTCCTCAGAAGAAAAGCCTCCCCCCTGCATGATGCTGCCATCACCATGTTACCTGGCATGGGTATTGTGTTCAGGGTGATGTGCAGGTTTTGTTTTCCACACATAGCGTTTTGTATTAAGGCCAAAAATTTAAATTCAGTCTCATGGGCCCAGAGCATCTTCGTCCACATGTTTGCTTTGTCTGCTACATGATTTGTGCCAAGTTGCAGACAGGACCTCTTATGGCTTGTTTTCCAAAGAGGCTATTTTCTTGCCACTCTTCCTTAAAAAGGCCAGATCTGTGGAGGACACGACTAATGGTTGTCTTAAGGACAGATTCTCCACCTGAGCTGTGGATCTCTGCAGCTCCTCCATGGGTCTCTTGGCTGCTTCTCTAATTAGTGCTCTCCTAGCCCGGGCTGTCAGTTTAGGTGGACGGCCATGTCTTGGTAGGTTTGCAGTAGTGCCATACTCCTTCCATTTTCATATGATGGACTGAACAATGTTCCATGAGATGCTCAGAGCTTAGGATATGTTTTTGTAACCTAACTAGGGATGAGCGAATCGACTTTGGATGAAATATATGAAGTCGATTTGCATAAAACTTCATTAGAATACTGTACTGAGCGAGCGCTCCATACAGTATTACAATGTATAGCTCTGAAGATATCGCAAAGTCTCTCGATACTTCAGGTAATAACTTCAGAAATTAATTTCTAGTTTTAAAATACTTTTAACTGAACTCGGGTTCGTTTCCAAGATAACACTTGGAAGCTAAGCTGAGTTCGGTAAAAGGTTTTTAACAGTAAAAATTAATTTCTGAAGTTATTACCCAAAGTCTCGGGAGACTTTGTGAAGTAATAACTTTGGCTCATCGGAGCCAATACATTTTAATACTGTACGGGGCGCTCACTCCATACAGTATTCTAACAAAGTTTTATGCGAATCAACTTCAGATGTTTCATCCAAAGTCTGATTCGCTCATTCCCTAAACCTAAGCCTTGCTTACATCTTTCACCACATACTTATCCTGACCTGTCTGAAGTGTTCCTTAGTTTTCATGATGCTGTTTGATCTAACAAACTTAAATTACACACAGGTGGACTCTATTTACTAATTAGGTGACTTTTAAAGACAATTGGTCCCACTGGATTTTATTTAAGGGTATCAGAGTAGAGGGGGACTAAATATAAATGCACCCCACACTTTTCAGATTATTTATTTAAAAAAAAAAATTGAAAACTGTGTATCATTTCTTTGTGGGAGCAACCTGAAAAACGTGTACAATTTGTTGTTGTTTTTGTGTGCCATAGAAAGTCCCACATTTTGGAGCAAATGCTCTTTTCACCAACATGTATAACTTTGTGCACTTTTCCACCCTCCTAGCTACTTTTACAAAAAGTGGTCAGGGTGAGGACAGAATGTTTTCAGGCCAACTCATTGACCTACATGTGTGCCAGAAAACTAGACTTAAAATCTACGATGGTGAGGATTTTGCCTTCTCGTGCACAGAACTCTTGACCATTCTTTTAATAATTCTGGCACATCGTTCACCAGTAGGTTTTGTTACTAGAACAGGAGTAAGAAACTTCAGTCTTTGCACATTCTTTCCATAATATATACATTAGAAGATCATATTTTGTCATCATTAAATGGGTATTCCAGTTAGAACAAGTTATTTCTCATGCACAAGAGAGGGATAACTATCATATTGGTGAAGGTTCCACCATTGGCACCCTATTGATCATGAGAACGGGAGCCCCAGACCCTGTGAAGCCCCTGAAATGGACAAAGTGGCTGGTTGGGAAAGAGCTCCATTCACGTCCTATGGGAGGGCCTGAGAGGGTCCGGGAAGGTCTGAGTACAATGTCAGTTTCAGAGTGCTCCATGGGGCCCCTGTTTTCATGATTAGTGGAGGTCCCAGTGGTAGGTACTCTGACAATCTGATAGTTAGTCCTGTGAATAGTGGATAACATCCTTTAGGCCATGCCATATGTGAAGAAAGGTTTCCTGAGTTGGTTCCTCTTTAGGGTACGTCTCCATGGGGCACACTGCAAATTGCAGTTTTGTTGTGGATGTTGCCCTAGATTTGCCACGGATTTCACCCGATGCATCCCAAAGGGTAAAATTTAACATTTGCAGCACAGGTCAGTATCCATGCATAAAAAAATCCACTCTCCTCGTAGTATAATCCACAGTGGAAGTCCATTATAAAGTCCATTATAAATCCATTTAAAGTCCATAGCAGTTTGGTCCCACGTCACCCTCTCAGTCTTATTGTCCAGCTGCTAATATTAGTGTTGAGTGATTTCAGGAAAACGTTGATTTGTCACAAAGCCGATTTTCCTTGCGCTTTGTGAAAATGAATCAGATTTTTTAAAAAAATGTAATACCATGCAGGCAGCAGATCAGCAGATAGCCAGCCCCTGTGATGTCACAGCCCTCCTGCCCAGTCTTTATCCACACTATAGGGCAGGGATCAGCAACCTTTGACACTCCAGCTGTTCAGAAACAACTCTCATAGTGCTTTATTCACTTCTATGTGAGCTGAAGAACAGCAGAGCATGTTTGCACGCTGGGAGTTCTAGTTTCACAGCATCTGGAGTGCCGAAAGTTACTGATCCCTGCTATAGGGGAGAGCAGGGACCAATAGAAGAGGGTAAAAAATGGGTAATAGGGTCTATTCTATTACACCTTGCTGCACTAAGTGGGGTAAAAATGATCTATTACTACAGATTTTAGGTTGTTTGCATTATTTGATACATAAGTAATTCCAGTAATTCCATTGGTTCTGTTACTGGAGTGAAATCGCGGCCTAATACTACTTATTTTGGGGTGTTCACGCTCTTTCATACATAAATTAATCCATTCATCCTTGATTCTGAGGTGAAATGGTGACCTGACTGCTATTTTACCCTTACAGTCACTGTCACAGTACAGTATGTTCCACAGACGGGTGCCAGGGCCTTCTAAGGGAACAGACAGTGGCAAAAATGTTTCTGGAGCTGGCAGAAGCAGCAGCAGAAGAAGGAGGGAAGGGGGGTGGTGGTAGCAGCAGTCTCAGTCAGTGATAGGTCTGAGCTGCCAGTGTCATCCAGGGGTCCTATTTTGACCAGCAACCCAGCTGTCCTTGAATGGTTGACTCGGTCTTCAGCATCATCTCAGCTGACATCAGAGACCCCCAGCCAGAAGTCAGTTGGTTCCTCTGACACCACACTTAGTTGGCATGACCAGGGAACAATCTTTGTGCCATCCCTAATCTGGAACCTGCTTCTTTCTTTTTCTGTTCCTTCTGCTCAGAAAATATTGTACGATGTCGGCTCTTATAGAGGACAGCCAGCAGTTACTGTAGTCAGTTGGTCGCTGCCTATGTGTGCCATCTCCTATCCTCATGAAGGTCTGGTCGGGGGGGGGCTGGGCCCTCCGTGCTCACGCTCCACTGCCATGACTGCTGGAGGAGGAGGGGGGCAGGAGCAGCACCAGCTCCATCAACAGTAACTTAAGTATGGAGTCTCTAATGAGCTACTGTTCAGCCAAACTTGATGTGTGGTCGCAGCTGGCTGAGTTTGCTCTGGACAAGCCTTCATGCTCAGCCGGGGGCATAGTTACCCCAAGGAGAACTTGCATTTCCACCAAATTGGATTTCCACATGCCAAAGCCTGATGCATTAGACTAGATCATTCTGGGTACCACACCAAAACATTGTGAAAAACGACCCATTACTTCAGGCCACCTGCTTCAGCCACAATTCTGATGCTGTCACCCGCCTCATGCCACACACCTGCTGCCACTGCGCCATCTTCTCCTACTGCCACTATCTTGTGCTATTACTGTCAGAGCTGTTGCCCCCACCTCCCTACTCTGTCACTTGTTCACAGGGTTGACTCCTCATGCTGTTGCCACCCTCCACACTCTGTGACCTTACTCCTGACACCCTCTCCACTCTGTCATGAGGGCACTACTTGTCTCAGCGTGTAACAGAACAGGTTCTGTAGAAATCTATGTGGAATCGGCTGAAGACTGTGTAAAAGGAGTGCGCTCTGTCACTATGTAGTAGAATCTTGGTCCTCTGCACGGTTCTTTGTACCTAACGTTAACATTGACCTGTAAGGCTGAGTTCACACTTGAGGTATTTGGTCAGATTTTGACCAGTGAACTGAGTCTAATAGTGACACCTATCACCTGCCTGTCATACTGACACAGAGTAACTGCTTCACTAGCACAGGGAACTAGCTAGTAGGAAGTAGCAGCGTTTGATACATTGTGGGGGTGGGGTGGTATTTTCATTGTTACTTTGTGTAATCATCTGGTCAATGATTCTGATTAATGAAAGTATCTGATAATTATGTGTCACTGCTTCTTCTAGTGGTAAATAAACCTGGAATGTGTCCACGCAGAAGACCATGCATGACTGATATTCATCGTACTGATGGGTGTACAAATGACTGGCAATGTCCTGGTGACCAGAAGTGCTGTGATACCTTCTGCACAAGGGAATGCACTGATCCTGTAGGTAATATAACAGAATGTCTTGTAATTATAAATCCTGCCCCCTGCTGTTATCATACATGGATAATGGCTGTCCTTGTATCTCCTAACCAGAGATCTGTGGACCCCTGTGTTTTTGATCAGGTTTCACAGGTGAGAATTGATAGACCATGAGAACTTCTAAGACATTTGACGGAGCACAGTCTCTGCTGTAGTCTTGTGAGCAATTGTTCAGGCTGAAGAAGCTCTCTCTCCCTCTCTCTTAGTGGGAAGTCTCAGAAGATGTACAGTTAAATTATATCCAACCATTCATTTCCTTTTTATTATGTGCGCACCAGAAATGTTTTATATCATGTATAATAAAAACATGTTTTCATCTCTTCTAGTATATAGGTGGATGGACGATTGATTTACACAGATAATGCATGAACAAAGAGTAACCACTGAAGGAATCGGCCTGCTCTTATTGTAGATCTTCAGTAATTGCTGAAACAGATCAGATTGCTTTTTCTTTTTCTTCCAATAATAAGAATTTATTTTCAGATTTATAGTTTCTCCATGTGCTACCAATAAATCAGTGATATGCAGTGATGAGAGATTGTGTCCCATCATCTGTTCAGAATCCAATCACTCAGAGATGAAATCCTGTCTCTTTACAACCACTAGAGGGAGATCACTACATACAGATTATACATCCATCACTAGAGGGAGCTCACTACATACAGATTATACAGCCACCACTAGAGGGAGCTCACTACATACATATTATACATCCACCACTAGAGGGATCTCACTACATACAGATTATACATACACCACTAGAGGGAGCTCACTACATACAGATTATACATCCATCACTAGAGGGAGCTCACTACATACAGATTATACAGCCACCACTAGGGTGAGCTCATTACATACATATTATACAGTCACCACTAGAGGGAGCTCACTTCATACAGATTATATATTTACCACTAGAGGGAGCTAACTGCATACAGATTATACAGCCACCACTAGAGGGAGCTCACTACATACAGGTTATACAGCCACCACTAGAGGGAGCTCACTACATACAGATTATACAACCACCTCTAGAGGGAGCTCACTACATACAGATTATACAGCCACCACTAGGGGGAGCTCACTACATACATATTGTACATCCACCACTAGGAGGAGCTCACTACATACAGATTATACAGCCACCACTAGAGGGAGCTCACTAAATACAAATTATACAGCCACCACTAGGTGAAGCTCACTACATACAGATTATACAGTCACCACTAGGTGGAGCTCACTACATACAGATTATACAGTCACCACTACAGGGAGCTCACTACATACAGATTATACAGCCACCACTAGAGGGAGCTCACTACATACAGATTATACAGCCACCACTAGGGGGAGCTCACTACATACAGATTATACAGCCACCACTAGAGGGAGCTCACTACATACAGATTATACAGTCACCACTAGAGGGAGCTCACTAAATACAAATTATACAGTCACCACTAGAGGGAGCTCACTACATACAGATTATACAGCCACCACTAGAGGGAGCTCTCTATATACAGATTATACAGCCACCACTAGAAGGAGCTCACTACATACAGATTATACAGACACCACTAGAGGGAGCTCACTACATACAGATTATACAGCCACCACTAGAGGGAGCTCACTACATACAGATTATACAGCCACCATTAGAGGGAGCTCACTACATACAGATTATACAGCCACCACTAGAGGGAGCTCTCTATATACAGATTATACAGCCACCACTAGGGGAAGCTCACTACATACAGATTATACAGCCACCACTAGAGGGAGCTCACTACATACAGATTGTAAAGCCACCACTAGAGTGAGTTTCAGGGTGATTGCTTCTCACCTATTCAAGCCTGTAGTCTCTGCTCTGCACTGATGAGGAACAATCACCTTGTAACAGCTGTCTGCAGATGGGGTACTGGCTTATTTAATATCCGAGTCATGTCTCATGGCTTATTTAAAGGGTTGAACAGTATATCTTCCTTACATCTGGTGGCATCAGAGGCAGGGCTTGTTAAGAGCTCATTTGCATCCCTTTGTTTCCAGGCCTTCTTAACAAGCTCTGCCTTTGGTCTTCTTATAAAAGTTAGGTAAAAACGCTTCCTCCTTTTGAGATTTTTGTGTTCGGTGTCTTAAAGGGGTTCTCCATGTATCTACAATGGGTCGATCTTCTAAGAGCGGGTTCTCACTGTCATTAGGAAATTCCGTTATAGGTTCCATTATAAAAGTGTTATAATGGAATATAGCGGAATTTTAGGACGTTTCGCTCCATCCTAATATATGTCTATGGAGACAAATAATGGGTCAGTTTATTTCCGTTATACGGAACAAATAGGGAAAACAATCATAGTTTTTTGTTTTTTTTTTATTCTGCGCCATTATGTTTCATATAAATCCATAATGGTACTAGAATTGCTAATTTCTTATGTTGGCCTGTCACATCAGAGAGACCCCCGGCATGCTCTGTAAGAAGCCCGGCAGAGTGTTTTTTTTAATCATCACACTTGATCACGGCATCTAAAGGCATTAATGACCACGATTGGCATCATTGCTGGTGGCGGTCATTAGCCACGGGTCTCTGCTACTTATCTAGAACAGTGAGATCAGCCAGCCATGGATCCCGCTGAACGTGCGAGCGGGCGCCATGTTTACCCATTGCTCCAGGGACGTACATGTACAACACTGGTATAGAAAGGGTTAAACTGGCCGTGCTTGCACACTATAGGAAAAAACACCAGTCTATGTTAGTGCCTTGTATTAACTTTCTCTACATAATAAATGGCATTTGCTGAAGTGAGATGACCTCTTTAAGGACAACATGGATCTACTTTGAAATAACATTATGCTTCCCTTTGAAATGGGTAAAGTGTTATAACCTGAAGGAGGGAGGAAAAGACGCCACTGCATATTACATATCAAAGTATCATAGCGTCATGTCAACGCAGTGTAACAGAAGCTTGTCATCAGTCTCATAGTAACATAATATCAGAGCAACAAGTCTCTGAATCATGAGACAGAAGTATGATGGGAGGAGACAGCTCAGTGTCAGGAGGGATGTATACAGCATCTGCTCCTGCTGCTCTCTGTCACGGTCCCAAGACCAGTTCTGCCAGTTCTCTGGATGACTATTCCTAGATGTAGGATAAGTCTAAACATGATGCATTCAATGAGCTCATAGAATTAATGAGCAGAGAGCGCCAAGACAAGAGAAAAGAATGCAAATCTTAACATAGAATATAACATTTCACAGATCCGTGCAGTTGGCATGTGAACGAATAAGTAAAATATAAAAGACTAATGTATATCAGACACAACATGTGTAGACAGGATCCATAAGGAGCATATAGAATGGACTCATAGCCGGCACATATAGTGCACATGTAACCTGGGCTCACAGACAGAGCATAAGTCTATCAGTCCACACCACACAGTCAGACACCCTCTTACAGTGTTTACCTCTAGAAGCAGTGACTTTCACATGAATCCTCCACATTTACAGAAGCCTGTCCCCAGCTGTTGTCCTCCTGTCACCTGCGCTACCGGTTTTCCCAATATGCTTGCGACAAACACTCCCAGGAAACGTGAAAAGCAACCAGTAGGCTACATAAATGTCGCTCTCATTTTAAACACAATATTTCTGAAGATATTTACACCGGATGATATATCCCCCGTTTCCCTTCAGACAGTATATCATAAAACTGACTGCCTGCCGCCACCACTAGAGGGAGCTCAGTGCAGTGGAATGTTTACAGTTACCAATTATCAATGGTAGCAGTAAATCATTTTTTTGCATATCCCCATGACAGTTAACATGTATGATACAATCAATGTCCAACCTATTAAAGGATTTTCCAGTTAAACCAAAAAATAACACCAGCATTCAACCTTACTGTATTATAGAAGTCTAATGATGAAGTTCTGAGAATATTTTGACTCTTCCAGCGTAACTGCGATCTGTGTCCAGAACCCTCTGTTTACAACCCAGTATAAAGTCTCTGCCTCTCCTTCCAATCCCAGCACGAAGTTCACAGATCCAAGCCTGCTTGAAGCCCTGCTGGAAATACCCCACCTTAAGACACGGCATCATTGCCGACATCACCTCAACAAGGCAGGGTCAAAGAGAATGAGAAGAACACCGCCGTCAGAGGCAAAGTCATTGATGATGTGTCTACAGGACAAAGCCTTATAAGCCTTACCACATCTCAGATGTCCACGTGTACAGATGAGTGAATCGAATCCCACAAAGTAGAATTCGATCCGAATTTCAGAATAAATTCGATTTGCCTCGAATCCAAATTTCCTTGGGCTTCGCATCATCAAATGGATTTAACCTGAAATAGTGTAAAAAACTAAAAAATCCATACTTACTTCCTCCATTTTCTCACGACGGGCCACCAGCCACCATCTTGATTGAAGATCTCGGCCGGCATGATGACGTAATCTCTGAAACGTCGTCTAACATTCTGGATGCTTCATGGATGAGTTATATTGCACATAACTAGGAGGGAATATATAATTCAAGCACGTAACAAAAAAAAAAAAAAAAATTGAAGAAACTCTAGTTGCTCAAAATTGTGCCAAATTTGCACCAGTCGGCACCACTTATTAGAGAAATTCTAGGCGTGCTGTGGATATACGTACAACTACTTGTTAACGGAGTTCTACAAAATTATTCATTTATTTCATTGCTTACCTCCACCGATCCCGTCCACTGCTCTTCCGACGCTGCTCCAGTCACTGCTGCTCTACACTTGATCATAGCTTGACATTCTGGAACATTGAGAGATGCCTGCTTCACCAATCACTGGTGGTGACCAGCCTCAGCCAGTGATTGGCTGAGAAGGCATTCCCTGACTTTTCTTGGTTGTGAAGCCGGCATCAGGAAGTGAAGAGCAGAGACAGGAGCATCGGAACAGCAGTGGTGGGGGACTGGTGGAGTTGAGTAATGTCCTGTGCCATCACTTGCGGGTTTTAGCTGTATTATACACCTGGCTCCCTGATCTCACTGATAGGAACAGAGATACTTCTGATTCCAGCAGTTTAACCCCTCGGATGCCATGGTTTCCCAATTTTCAACCCCCACTGACCTGCCATGCTACTGCATCTATTACGCCTTGCCTCTAGCAGGACATTTTAGAATGCCACTAAAAAATCCCATACACTGCATCACAGAAGCATTGTAGTATATAGAAGAAATAGGAAAGATTGCAGGTTCTGTAAGGGGGGAAATGCATAAAGAAATATTTAAAAAAAAAAGTGAAAATATTAAAAAAATCAAAAACCCTTTTTCTCAAAATAAAATATATAAAAATTAATTTAAAAAAGCTAAAAAATATCACCCTATTTATCTTTCATGGTGAATGCTGTGAAAAATTCTAAAACTGTTGCGTTTTGGTCCCCTCACCTCCCCAAAAACGGAATAAAAAATCATTAAAATGTCACATATATCCCACAATGATATCCATAAATACTACAGCTCTGCAAAAAATGAAGCGAAAAAAGATGTGAGACTATGGATATACAATGATGTTGCTGTTAATTATAATAATGATAATAATAACATTATTATTATTATTTTTAGAGATGGGCGAATCTATTTGCCGCTTCGTATATTCGTTACGAATCCTCCTTATTTTCTACTCCGAAGTGAATCTGGATTGTTTCAGATTCACTTCCTACGAATATTACATGTTATTAAAATTTTAAACGTTAACGCTATATATGCATTCTTCTTGCCCCCCGGCACCCTGAAGCCGGAATATGGCGATGCGCCCCCTCAAAAGCAGGAAAGTGAAGATATGCCCCCCTCAGCAGCGGCAAAAACCAGCCCTGCCCACCAGGAACTTTCTGTTTGCAAGTATCGGGACTGAAGACTCCTCCCTTATTACTCCTCCCTCCTCTCCAGTTCAAGCCAGCAGTGAACAAGACAGCATGGCGCACCAACTACGTCCAAAGTGGGGAGAGATGGCATGGGGTAGCGACCCCGAACCACCGGAGAGGCCGAAGAGATCAGAGTGGCAAAAGTGACCCACAGAATCGCACGGGCACCGGAGGTGTCTGTGGTGCCGGCTGGTGCGGCGGAGGCGGCTGGAGCGTCCACTCCGACACCCAGGTGGAGAACACCTTAACACCTTCCATGCGGCAGAATCCCATCATGCCTGCATCAGTGACAGCCCACGCCCAGACCCTATGGGACTATAAGAAAGCGGTGGAGGAATGGGTCATCCAAGTGCTTGACCATCCGAGGCTGGGAGACCCTACGCTGCAACAGCGCAAAGGACCCGTCATCTGTTTTTTGGTGGAGAGAGGCAGTGGCTTTCTCGCAGACGACAAGGATAGGGAGAAGTACTTTGTGTGCCGCAGGTTTATTAAACGGACTTACCTGTCCCAAGCCCGTCACAGCCTTTACGTGGGGGATCAGGTCGAATATACCACCATGGCATTCCTGAAAGGCCCCTTTGCTACCAGAATAACATTACTGACCAAGCCCCTAGTCCCTGCATCGCCAGCTGAGACCTGGCCAGATGATCCAGCAGCTGCAGGACGCATGCGCTGCCTACAAGAGACAGCAGATGGCACCCTCCGTTTCAGAGAGAAACCATAGCCACAGCAGGAGCCTCTCGATTGCCACCACCATCACAGTCCTTGCACCTGGGTCAGCTCTCTACCTCATCTTTCACTTTCCAGCCCACGGTGATCCAGTACCAGCTACTGTGGAAAATGGCATCAGCAGAAGCCCGGGGAGCTGGCGGTTCTTCCTTGGGTGCAGCCTTGCCTGAACCGCCACAGCCAGAAATCCTTACCTCTGCTGTCCCGGCAGGAGAATCTGGAAAGGTGAAGGCTCAAGTGGCAGCAGCGCTCACTAATGTGACCACCCAGTCAAGTCCAAATTCAAGCAGCAGAGGGCAGTGGAGCTCAACAACAGCAGCCAGCCTGGCCTACGTATGTCGTTTAGCAGCAATAGCAACGAGGAGGACTTCAGGTCCCTCATCTGAGGAACCCTTCTACAACTGGCTCTCTCTGGCTTACTTAAAGGACACCTCATGGTCTGGACCTATGGGAGCCACAACATGGATTGCACCTGACGGTTGAGAGCTAGTTGGCACTTTTTGTGTTTGTTTAGTTTGTATTGTCCCCCTGTTTGACTCTCACCCAGATGGACATGGCTTGTCAGGACTCCCCCCATTCTGCAGAAAATTCCCAGTTGCGCCTAAACACGCCTATTTTCCTTTTTCCCCTCTTCTCAGGTTATTTGGGAGCCCCCTTTGTAAAGAGGGTTCTCTATTTGCTGCTATTTTATATTATCCATGTGGATTACACGTTACCTGTTTGGATTACAAAATTACCTCATGTGGATTACAACTAAATTTTTGACTATGTGTACCAGTGTTTTATGCCAAGCAGCCAAGAAATTAGACTGAAACGTTTATCTGAGCCTATTATGCTTGCAAATGTGATATTGATTGCACTAAAATGTTTGCATAATTATGTCTTTGCAGTATTTTAGCAATAATGTTTTTATAGGTTCAGCAACGTTCCAGCACTTTAGCCCATTGTGTGTATTCTTTTTCAGGTTCTGCAATGTGTTCTATTATGCACTTATTGTACGGTGTTTTTGGTAAATTATGCACTTAGCCGGATAGCTAGCAGTGAGCACCTTACTTTTCTATCCCATATGGATTGATTATTCGCCGAAGCAAATTTTTGAAGATTCGCTCATCTCTAATTATTTTATATATTTTTTTTTATTCTTTACATTTTTTAAAGGTAGTATAACATAACAAAAACATGGCTATGTGGGAAGAAAAATAGCATGGCTATAGTTTTTGAAATAGGCTATATCCTGGAGTCCAAAACAGGCAGAAACCAAGAGGTTCGAGAATCATTCCATCCTTTTTCCAGACTTCTATGATCTGAATTGTTTTCACACAAGGCGGTGATCGGCAGGAGGTGAAGAAATGTCAGGAGGTGAAGAAATGTCAGGAGGTGACTCACGTTTCCTAGAGAGACAATACAGGCATCAGGAGAAAAACGGACAAGTGGCGTGTCTAGAACCAGTTGAATCAACTTCTTCCTTCTCACTGTCATATAATGAGGAGTCTTGCAGCTCTGTATTACTCACTGTGCATCGGTTCCTCAGCTTTTATGTAACAATAAGTCACGCTACAAAAAGGATACAACTACATTGCAACATGTTTTGCCCTTCATTTATTATAATGATAGTCAATGGTGTCGCACTGCTACATGCGACATGCTGTGACTGCCACGTGACGGTCGCACAGAAATCCATCTTGGATCAATCATGCCACTTGTCATAGTTGACTATAGTTATAAAAATTTTTGTGTGACATTAGTGCCCATGTGGTCCTAGCCTTACACGAGGAAAAGCTATTTTGTGTTTTTGAACCTCAAAGATCTCTGCTTTGCTAAAAGGGAGGTATCTTTTTACCTCTACCAGATGGAAACCTGCGCAGACTCGTGGCGGATTTACACTGTGCCGATGCACAGACGAAGCGCTCCTTCCTGACAATTCCCTGCTCGTCAGTGGAGGTGAAGAGCCACATTTACATTCAGCAATCACCTCCACAGTATCAGAAGGGCAACACAAAAAGGGAGAGGCGCTCATAGGATAGTATGTAAAGACAAGGAGTAGTTGTTTTGGGTAAATATGCTCACCTGATGGAGTTGTGCAAACTTAGTATGAGTATCTGAGTATGCAGATATTAGTCACTCTCACAATATGTTACACATGTCAGATTTACCAAATTCGATCACCTTATTACAAGCAGAGTACTTAAAGGGAACCTGTCACCTCCTAGACAGAAAATAAACTGTTGGCAGTACCTTACTTTAGGGACCAGTGTGAGGCAGATGCATATCTTCATAGGGACAAGCGATTCCTGTAACAGTCAAAAGTCAATCTTTTATTCCTGCAGCGCGCGCTTTCCTGCGTCATTTTGAAGTCAAGGGGGCAGCGGCCTCCTTGCTCCAAGTCAAGATAACCACTCCCCTCTTGTAAATGATTGACACGTTTGCCAGTGGCCGGGGTTCGCGCAGGTCTCGCACATGTGCGGTGCGCAATGAGTTCCTGCGCGATCCCGGCTCCGGCTGTTCACTTCGCCGGCGCTTTTAACACTACAGCGCATGTGCCGCATAGGCAAGTGAGCGCGCTTGCCAGAGTGCGCTGGCCGCACGCAAGGGGTCATTCTAAGCGTCGCACCGCCCGGGCGTGCGTATACTATGGGTGAAAAATAAAATATATAGCGGCAAAGAAAAGGTACCGCGATGGGCATGCACTTCGCGCCAAGCTTCGACAACCTCTGTATGGGGCAATTTGAGGAAAAATATATCTACGGCAAACACCCATGGTCAAAAAATATTGCCTTCTATAAGCGGTACATACATGATCTGCTAATCATATGGGACGGAGACATCAAAGAGGCAATGAACTTCACGAAATATCTCAATAACAACACCTCCGGACTTTCCTTCACTGCAAATTATTCGAACACCTCCATCGAATATTTAGACCTCATACTCTTTACTAATGCTAAAACAGAAACCATCGAAACTAAAACATTTTTTGAGAAAGTAGATGGAAATAGCTACTTAGACCATCACAAAAAGTGGAAGAGGAATAATATACCTTTTAGTCAGTTTAAACGCATCCGAAGAATCTGCACAAACGATGAAGATTTCACCACTCAGAGCCAAATTCTTAAAGGGAACTTGTCATCTCCGAAACACCATCTGAACTAGAGTAAGCGGTGTATAGTGTAAGTGATGCTGAATCCGAATATGTAAGTTTTATCTTCATACTCACTTCCATTCTGACGCTGTGCTCCCACAAACCTGCAGTAAAATGCACTCAGTGGACTCTGGTGCTCACTCACATAATGGAGAGGACTCAAAGAAGAGTCCACTGAGTGCATTTTACTGCAGGTTTGTGGGAGCACAGCGTCAGAATGGAAGTGAGTATGAAGATAAAACTTACATATTCGGATTCAGCATCACTTACACTATACACCGCTTACTCTAGTTCAGATGGTGTTTCGGAGATGACAGGTTCCCTTTAAATACAGATTTCTCAGCAAAGGATATCCGAATAATACTGTGGGAGCAGCCTTTGAGAGAGCTAAGTGTTACACACAACAAGAATGCCTCATACCAAAAAAGAAGAGAGCTTTAAAAGGACGTTTATTACTACTAGAGATGAGCGAGCAGTGCTCGTTAAGAGCACTGTAGCTCTCGGGTCCCGTGTGAAATGCCCGCAGGCATTGCGAATCCGTCGTGAGCTGCATGTAAGTCAATAAGGATGGATCGTTTGGTATGACACTCATACCAAACGATCCGTCCTCATTGACTTACATGCAGCTGAGGACGGATCCGCAATGCCTGCGGGCATTTCACACGGGACCCGAGAGCTACAGTGCTCTTAACGAGCACTGCTCGCTCATCTCTAATTACTACCTATAATATCAATCAGAAAGCATTACGTGATATTCTCACTAAACAATGGCATATTCTCCAAGCAGACCCCTTCCTTAGATGACACATCAGCTCTAGGCCCCAGATAACCTTCAGAAGGGCCCCTACCCTAAAAAACGCTCTAGTACCCAGCCGGTTATGAAAAAACAATAAAAATAAGGAAACACTCTGAAAACTACTTTCTGTCCAGATCCTTGTGCCAGCTATAAATGCAATCATCGATTATGCAAGTGTTCAAAAATTACTTCACATAAATCCTCGTTCATCAGCAATATTACAGGAGAATCCTTCGAAATCAAAACATTCTTAAACTGATCTTCCTATGTCATTTACTTACTACAGTGTACCTGTGACCTCCAATACATTAGTTGTACTATCCGGAGTCTGAGAGAAAGAATGAACAAACATTGGTGGAATATCACCAACGGGTACACTAAACATGGGGACTCCAGACACTTCCCTCAATTTCATGACAAAGACCCTTCTCAGTTGTCCATCACACCCATTGAACATATACCCAGTACCTCTTTTAATCGTTCTCAACAACTCAGAAAAAAAGGAAATGTTCTGGATCTTCAAATTGCAGACTTTGGAACCATATGGACTGAATGAAATTTTGGAAAACAATTGTTTCTAATATTCAAAACCTTTTTTTTTTCTCCTCATCTATAACTGGTTATCTACACCCCCTTTTTTATTTTAATCTGTTTATTCACGTTTTTAGTTTTTAATAATATATATATATATATATATATATATATATATAAAAAAAAAATTTTAAATTAAACATTTAAAATAACATAGTAACATAGTTTGTAAGGCCGAAAAAAGCCCTCTGTCCATCCAGTTCGGCCTGTTCTCCTACAAGTTGATCCAGAGGAAGGCAAAAAAAAACCCTGTGAGGTAGAAGCCAATTTTCCTCACTTTAGGAAAAAAAATTCCTTCCCGGCTCCAATCAGACATCAGAATTACTCCCTGGATCAACGACCCCTCTCTAGTAACTATAACCTGTAATATTATTACCTCCAGAAATACATCCAGGCCCCTCCTGATCTCTTATAGAGAACTTACCATCACCACCTCCTCAGGCAGAGAGTTCCACAGTCTCACTGCTCTTACCGTAAAGAATCCTCTTCTATGTTTGTGTACAAACCTTCTTTCCTCCAGACGCAGAGGATGTCCCCTCGTCACAGTCACAGTCCTGGGGATAAATAGATGATGGAGAGATCTCTGTACTGACCCCTGATATATTTATACATAGTTATTACATCTCCCCTCAGTCGTCTTTTTTCTAAAGTGAATAACCCTAATTTTGATAATCTTTCTGGGTCCTGTAGTCCACCCATTCCAGTTATTACTTTAGTTGCCCTCCTCTGAACCCTCTCCAGCTCTGCTATGTCTGCCTTGTTCACAGGAGCCCAGAACTGTACACAGTACTCCATGTGAGGTCTGACTAGTGATGTGTAAAGTGGCAGGACTATGTTCTCATCACCGCCATCTATGCCCCTTTTGATGCAACCCATTATCTTATTGGCCTTGGCAGCAGCTGTCTGACACTGGTTTCTGCAGCTTAGTTTGCCGTTCACTAAAATTCCTAGGTCCTTTTCCATGTCAGTGTTACCCAATGCTTTACCATTTAGTATGTACTGGTGACTTGCATTATTCCTTCCCATATGCATAACCTTACATTTGTCAGTGTTAAACCTCATCTGCCACTTCTCTGCCCAAGCCTCCAGTCTAGTCGTGATGTGAACGCATTGCACCCGCACTGAATCCTGACCCATTCATTTCAATGGGTCTTTTCACATGGGCGAATTTTTTCACGCATTAGTTCGCCATTGCATGAAAATCGCAGCATGTTCTATATTCTGCGTTTTTCACACAGCCCTGGCCCCATTGAAGTGAATGGGTCTGCGTGAAATTCGCATTGCGTGAAGTTCGTGGAATGCGCGATTCACTGATGGTTGCTTAGAGATTCCGTTTTTTATCACATGCGTGCGAAATGCATCCATACGCATCGCACCCGCGCGGAAAAAACTGAACGAATGTACGCAATCACAGTCAAAACTGATTGCGATTGCGTGCGGATTGGTGCGAGTTTTCCACCCTGAACGCACCCTGAACGCATCCGGACTGAATCCGTGATGCTCGTGTGAAAGGGGCCTAAGAGTAAGAGGACTCTGAACTGCCTGGTCTGGAGAAAAAAAGAAGGAAGAGATAGCACAAGGGTGGTACCCTGAGTGTAACAGTATACTGAGATAGAGTAAGTACATATATAGCGGTCATTTACTATCCAGAACTATGACTATATTAGACGTTTTCCAGGTGCAGATTGTGGCGCAAAAGACCTTTTCCCCGCTCACACCAGGTCTAGAGAAAGGGGTGTTGTTGGAGCAGGGAAGGGCACGGGCTGGCAGGCCCATCTCATTTACAATTTTTTATGCCTGTTTTAGGCGTAGAAAATTATCTAAATTTAAGACAGCAAAGAAGCTGTCTTACATTTGGAAGTGGCAGTGGATCGGCCGAAGTTATAAAGACGATGGTACCTCTACATAACTGCTGCGGATCCACCGCTAGCTATATAGTATATTAAGACCGGGGTCTAAAATGCTTAATAAATGACCCCTATAGTGTATATGTTCAAGTTTGAAACTTTGAGTAAAGGATCAGCAAAAATCAATGCAGGGCAGGTTAGTCAGTATGACTACTGTATGTTATAGAGAGCTGCAAAACCGGTTGCAGAAAAGTCCTTCCTATAGGTCCCAAGGTGGTCAATGAGTACTATAAAAAACTGAAAAAGAGAAGGTTCAGATTATCTTGTGTGGTAGAAGGAAGGCTTTATTATAACAAACTTATGTACAACGCATTTCAATTTATTCTCATTCGGTGGTCCTGGGGAAACATTTGGACTGGCGCACATTCAGGAATCGTTGCCTTTTTCTACACTACAGCATTCCTGAGCAGATAGGTGTGAACAATGAAGAAGCCACGGGGTTCGCTCCAGTGATATAAATTTTTCAAATGCTGTGGGAATTACCAGAGTCTGACTTTCGAGAGGTCTAATAACCAGACAGCAGTAAATATGATTAATCATCTGACATTTATACATCTTGAAGCCATTTGACAATTATGCTGGAGATCAGAAAAATATCTTGTGAAATTCTACATTGTATCTGAACTCGTTCTGCAATGTTCCTCCCTTCCTCCTTCCTTGTGCAATCTTTATAAATACCCAACATCTAATGAACATCTCAGCAAGGTCTCCAGTAGTCAGACATGTCTCCAGTGACCAGCCTCGTCCTGCTGCTCGCCTTCAGCTATGTGAGCACCTCCGTATTACCTGATACAGAAAAGATATTACCAGTACGTGGTGAGTAACCAAACTCAATGTAGAACTGGTGAGTAACCAAACTCAATGTAGACCTGGTGAGTAACCAAACTCAATGTAGACCTGGTGAGTAACCAAACTCATTGTAGAACCTCTGGACTTCATATTGAAAGGTAGAAAAATAATCTATGGACATAAGAATTTTTTATGGAGAAGATGATTTATTCATTGTGGTCTGTTTGGTTTGATGTACTACATTGTCTTTAAAAGGGTTCTCCTCCTTGGATAATCCATGAATGTTAGAAGGTCACTGGACTTTGAGCAGCTAACAAAATGGGAACCCTCAGTAATCAGCTGTAATCTATGTAATCTATGGGGAAACATGCAGAAACTGTTCAATACAGCACCACCACTGGTGAAATGAAGCATTGTATACATAGTGGCCATTCATATTGATTGATTGCCTGAGTAATGCAGGACAGAACAAGGCCTCCAGAAACAGAGAGGTGCTCTTTATTAGGAAAAAAACGCAATGCAACAGCAGTAGAGATGAGCGAACATGCTCGTCCGAGCTTGGTGCTCGTTCGAGCATTAGGGTACTCGTAACTGCTCGCTGCTCGGACGAGTATCTCGCCATGCTCGAGGAAATGGCAACTTCCGCATCGTGCTTTTTTGGTGCCTAAAAACACAGCCAATCACAAGCCAGGAGACTCTGTGGTACACCCAGCATCACGTGGGGCCCTTACATGTCGATAGCAGGGGTTGGCTGGCCTGATCAGGTGACCCTGGAATATACTAGTGACTGCCCGCGGTGCTCGTCTCAGATGCCGTCTGGATATCGTTAGGGATAGAGCTGCTGCCTTTCAGGGACAGTGTTAGGGCCTGGATTTAGTTCTCAGTTAGGCAGGGATCACCCACAAAGAACCCAACAGCCCTTCTAAGGGCTAGAAGACATTTTATTTATTTATTTTTTGTCACTTGGCTGGCTGGCACTAGTAGTGCAGCTATCGCCATATCTAACCCTGTTTTTTTTTTATTTTGTTCTATCTCTAACACTATTGCACACAGCAGTGTGGAACCATTCTGTGTGTCACAGTTCAGCACTGACTCACTCCAATCCATATATACTGTCCAGGTGACACTTCTGTACGTCACACAATACAACCAAGTCATTTGCTACCAATATCATCTACCGCTTGATCCAGAAAACTCTCTGTGCGACATTTGTCTGGGTCGCAGACTAAATAGCCACCGTTAACAGGGTGTCAGTCAGTTCTACCAAAGTTCCTGCACGTTACATTCCCAAAAAAACAAAATTGTAAAAAAAATATAAAAAAAAAATATTAAAAAAAAAATTATTTTTTCAGTTGTTTTAGCTCAGTGATACAAATCCATTTTACTCAGCTGTGTGTAACCTTTCTGTGTGTCACAGTTCAGCACATTCGCTCCCATCCGTATATACTGTCCAGGTGACACTTTCTGTACGTCACACAATACAACCAAGTCATTTGCTACCAATATCATCTACCGCTTGATCCAGAAAACTCTCTGTGC
>ONZH01014386.1:0-16884 GCA_900303285.1 Rhinella marina
AGGTGTGGGACACGTTCATGGCACCTCGTGCAACTTCCATCACTGCGGGGCCCGCTATCAGCAGGAGGGACAAGTATCGGCGGATGTTGCGGGAGTACCTGGCAGACCGTAACCCTGTCCTCCCCGATCCCTCGGCGTCCTACACTTACTGGGTCTCCAAGTTGGACACGTGGCTGGAACTGTCCCTGTACGCCTTGGAGGTGCTTGCCTGCCCTGCCGCCAGCGTGCTATCAGAAAGGGTGTTCAGCGCTGCCGGGGGCATTATCACCGATAAGCGCAGCCGCCTGTCAACCGACAGTGCCGACAGGCTGACGCTAATCAAAATGAACAGCAAGTGGATTGACCCGGACTTTGCTTCTCCAACCGTGGAAAGCAGCCAAAAGTAAAGTGCCATATGTATGAAGTGCCATTTCCTCCTCCTCCTCCTCCTTAAACCGCCGTAGAATTGCTCCGTAAATAAGAACAATTTATATATTTATGGCTCACCTCTTGGGCCTGCGCTAAATGTTTAAGAGGTCTCACCTCTTGGGCCTCCACATAATTTTTAACGGGTCTCCCCTCTTGGGCCACCACATAATTTTTAAGAGGTCTCACCTCTTGGGCCTCCACAAAAGGTTTAACACGTCTCACCTCTTGGGCCTCCACAAAATGTTTAACAGGTCTCACCTCTTGGGCCTCCACATAATTTTTAACGGGTCTCCCCTCTTGGGCCACCACATAATTTTTAAGAGGTCTCACCTCTTGGGCCACCACATAATTTTTTAAGAGTTCTCACCTCTTGGGCCTCCACAAAAGGTAAATAAATTATAAATTATAATTTTGGTAACATTCTCATTTTAATGTGTTCAGTCTTTACATACAAAATCTGGTACAAAATAGCATTCTCAGTATTCAAAAAAACAAAACAAGACTTAAAACGTTTTAAGTGGCTGCAGTAGCATCATGAAATCAACTCTCATATACTGAAGGCAACAGCATATACATATAAAAAAAGGAAAAAATAAAAAAGAATACTCCTTCCTCTGTAGAAATACTCTGTGCTGCCCTCAATACATTTAAACTGATTTTTCAGGATAGTTGCCTTTATAAAATGAGTGTAACCATTTTACATTGCATGCAAATCTGTGGATAACTGCAGCCTTTAAAAGCAACACCTCTTGGGCCTCCACAAAAGGTTTAAGAGGTTAACAGTGGAAAGCAGCCAAAAGTGAAGTGCCATCTGTATGAAGTGCCATTTCCTCCTCCACCTCCTCCTCCTCCTCCTTAACCGCCGTAGAATTGCTCCGTAAATAAGAACAATTTTTTATATTTATGGCTCACCTCTTGGGCCTCCACAAAATGTTTAAGAGGTCTCACCTCTTGGGCCTCCACAAAATCTTTAACAGGTCTCACCTCTTGGGCCTCCACATAATTTTTAACACGTCTCCCCTCTTGGGCCTCCACATAATTTTAATACGTCTCACCTCTTGGGCCTCCACAAAATCTTTAACACGTCTCACCTCTTGGGCCTCCACAAAATGTTTAACAGGTCTCACCTCTTGGGCCTCCACATAATTTTTAACGGGTCTCCCCTCTTGGGCCACCACATAATTTTTAAGAGGTCTCACCTCTTGGGCCACCACATAATTTTTAAGAGGTCTCACCTCTTGGGCCTCCACAAAAGGTAAATAAATTATAAATTATAATTTTGGTAACATTCTCATTTTAATGTGTTCAGTCTTTACATACAAAATCTGGTACAAAATAGCATTCTCAGTATTCAAAAAAACAAAACAAGACTTAAAACGTTTTAAGTGGCTGCAGTAGCATCATGAAATCAACTCTCATATACTGAAGGCAACAGCATATACATATAAAAAAAAGGAAAAAAAATAAAAAGAATACTCCTTCCTCTGTAGAAATACTCTGTGCTGCCCTCAATACATTTAAACTGATTTTTCATGATAGTTGCCTTTATAAAATGAGTGTAACCATTTTACATTGCATGCAAATCTGTGGATAACTGCAGCCTTTAAAAGCAACACCTCTTGGGCCTCCACAAAAGGTTTAAGAGGTTAACAGTGGAAAGCAGCCAAAGTGAAGTGCCATCTGTATGAAGTGCCATTTCCTCCTCCACCTCCTCCTCCTCCTCCTTAACCGCCGTAGAATTGCTCCGTAAATAAGAACAATTTTTTATATTTATGGCTCACCTCTTGGGCCTCCACAAAATGTTTAAGAGGTCTCACCTCTTGGGCCTCCACAAAATGTTTAAGAGGTCTCACCTCTTGGGCCTCCACATAATTTTTAAGAGGTCTCACCTCTTGGGCCTCCACATAATTTTTAAGAGGTGTCACCTCTTGGGCCTCCACAAAACGTTTTCGAGGTCTCACCTCTTGGGCCTCCACATAATTTTTAAGAGGTGTCACCTCTTGGGCCTCCACATAATTTTTAAGAGGTGTCACCTCTTGGGCCTCCACATAATTTTTAAGAGGTGTCACCTCTTGGGCCTCCACATAATTTTAAGAGGTGTCACCTCTTGGGCCTCCACATAATTTTTAAGAGGTGTCACCTCTTGGGCCTCCACAAAACGTTTTCGAGGTCTCACCTCTCGGGCCTCCACATAATTTTTAAGAGGTGTCACCTCTTGGGCCTCCACATAATTTTTAAGAGGTGTCACCTCTTGGGCCTCCACAAAAGGTTTAACACGTCTCACTCTTGGCCTCCACATAATTTTTAAGAGGTGTCACCTCTTGGGCCTCCACATAATTTTTAAGAGGTGTCACCTCTTGGGCCTCCACAAACGTTTTCGAGGTCTCACCTCTCGGGCCTCCACATAATTTTTAAGAGGTGTCACCTCTTGGGCCTCCACATAATTTTTAACACGTCTCACCTCTTTAGCCTCCACACAATTTTTAAGACGTCTCACCTCTTGGGCCTCCACAAAATTTTCCATGAGCCTCTGGCCAGCCCACGGCCTCTTCCTGCCTTTTGCGGTCCTACGCATCCCTCAACATCCCCACTGCTTTACCTGCTAGACATGACACTGGGCCAGGTCGGGTCACTGACATCTCAAGCGCCAACAATTTGGGCATTTTAAGGCTTCTGCATGTGTTTGAGTTGTTTTTACATTTTAAAGAAGACATGTCTGACCACATCTCACACACACACACAATGACAATTAGGGGTGGGGTCTATTTGCTTTCCCCCTTGCCTATGCCATCTGTGGTTGTCATAGGCAACGTGATTTTAAGGGGTGTAGAATTTTATCTTCTTTTTTGTCTAGTTTGGCTTGGGGTCCATGGCAATGTAGAGGAAAGAAGGTTTCCTTGTATGGTCTCACTTTACAGAGAGGTTAGATTGTGTTTGGAGTGTATTGTTGAGAGGCTGTGATAGTGGCGTAATAGTGCGACTTGGGCGCGTTATATGCACCCAGACATGCTTCCCCTGCTGTCCCAGTTGCATTCCAGCAGTGTTGGCATCCTTTTCTGAGGTTCCAGGGTGGACTTGGTGACCTCCAAGTGGTCGAATTGAGATTTCCAAGTGGCGAGCATTTTTTTCCCATAGACTTTAATGGGATTCGATATCCGGTCGAATAGTCGAATTTCGCGGTCTATTCGAATCGAATTTCGAACTTTCGAATATTTCACTACTCGCTCATCTCTACTCAGCGCCCATTCAAGGGCAAAAATGTAATTAATGTCTGGAGGATAGTTCATCAATATCTGGAGCCTGGAAAATCCCATTTTATGTATGCCTCTTAACTTTTACTATAATTAAATTCTGGGAAAACAGGAAATGAAAAACAAGTGATTATTTCCATTTAGATAATACAATTTCATAGATGGCATAATATTCACCAAGATATAAAATTTATACTGTACATGGAGTGGTCTTAGACAACATGTAGAAAGCAAAAATAGAAAAAAAAACATGTCTTCACTGAAACTTTTATTCCAGTAATTTTAAAGTAACGAGGGAGAGATGAAATTATCTTTCATGATGCATAAAATTCTTAGTTTTATCACTGTATGATCATTTTAAAGCAGTCTGCCTAAATGACGGAAATATGCTTCCATCTCAAATGAATACCACTGTATTTTCTTATTTGATGTGATCGTACCATTGCACTGTTGATATCTGCAGATAGATGAATAGAGTTTAAAATTCAGACGTAAAAGTTCTCTTACATTTATTTGAAGTCTTCCATGATTGACAAGGCTCCCTTAGAACAAAACTGGCGGTGGAACTATCTTTGATATTGGAGGGGCTTTTATATATTTCACATACCCCTGATTATATGAAGCAACCACATGAAATCTATCTTTAACCATCTCTAAAAAAAATCTTATCCATATGTTTTATTAATATTAAGTGAAGAGAAATCATCTTAATTATTTGTTGCCCAGCAAACTTGTTGAGATTTAAAGATTTGTTAACAGTTTCTGTATAAAATAAGAATTTAGGAAACATATTGGGAACAAAATAAATGTTTATCAACATGAAAAAGTGCAGAAAGCAATATACATAATATTTAAAGAGGCTCTGTCACCTGTTTCAGGTGTACCATACTAGATATATAGGCAGGTAGGGCTTCAAATGGTGATCAGAAACATACCTTTCTTTCCCTTATTTCAGGTCCAGTTACACTGTAAAATCCACTTTTATAAATATGCAAATGAGGCACCGGAGCACTCGTAGGCGTGCTTATTCCTTCTGAGCACCGCATCTCTGACGGCCTCTTGCCTTTTAGTGCCGCCCTGCTATTAATAAAAACGCCCCCATTACTTTGAATGACAGCGCTGAGATCCCGCTCGTGCACTCTCTGAGACACATTTACAACCTCAATGGGATGTGGTTGCTGCATGATGCCCTACATATACCTGTATATGATCAGTGATCATGTGTTGTGCCCTACATGTATGTCATCTGTGATAATCTGTTGGTGATCAAGAGCAGATGAGTGGCTATGACTGACAGAAGCATACCTGCATTAATGTCAAGGATTTCAGAAAACTACAATCCTCGACATTTAATTATTCATGTAATTATTTTTGTCCTGTCCTTGAAATAATCTCTGTTTACCTTAGGTACCCTCTAACAGAGACCTTTGCATTTTAGCAGTCATATAGACAGGTGACAGTATATCAGTGAAATTAGAACAAACGGAGTGGTACTCTAGTCCAATCTTTGGGTGCTTCTGTTATGGGTTCCCAACCCTTGATATACCTATAATAGTAAAATTTCAGCACTATTATAAGTATATCAGTGATTACATCACTGTGTGTGGCCAGTGTGATCATGTGGTGACCTTATCACACTCGTCACAGGTCCTTTAGCGGGTTTTCTTCAATCAAGACTGGAGTGTACGTCCTCTTCGTGATAAAGTGGAAAAGGTGAGTATACTTCTTTTATTTTCAGGTGTTCTTTTCAATAAATTCTGTTCCCTTTTTTCTCCAAACACGCCTTTGCTGATTGTAGCCAAATAGTTCAACTTTAACTTGACAGGTCCACATGACTTGTTTAGATGTCCTTTTGCAAACTTCTGAAGCTGAATTTTGTGGTGAGGACTAGTGTTAATGAAGTGGAATTCAATCCGAATTTTAGGAAACATTTGATTCGACACAAATCCGAATTTCCTTGCACTTTGTAGTAAATAATCAGATTTTTTTTTCTAAAATGGTTGCTGCACATGTTACAAAATGAAAGTAAGAAGCCCAGGAATGAGGGATCACCCATAATGCTGTTCAGCAGATAGCCAGCACCTGTGATGTCACAGCCCTATAAGAAACCGCATCCTGCCCGGTCTCTGCCATTTTACAGTGAACTTAGCATAGGGAGAGATGTGACAAGTGCTAGGTAAAGTGTTTTACATATCAGACACTGTAGGGAGGACATAGGGAAATAGGGACATAGGGAAAGCATACATAGGACATAGGGAAAGCATACGAAGACTGCAGCACAGAGCAGGCTCTGTTAGCTGAAGGGATCCCTAGGAGACAGTGCAGTTTGCATCAATCCCCTGTGTAGGGCACAGAGTTATATAATTGAACAGTGCCTACCTTGTTTAATAGATAAACTATTCTACTATGCTTTTATTCTGAAATTGTGGTGCATAAGCTGTGTAATATAACTGTTACTGTGGCGTCCACCTAATTTCATAGATAAGCTATTTCATTAGGCCTTGATTCTCACATTGGGGGTGGATAACTTGTGTAATATAACTGTTACTGTGGTGTGGGGTGAATAACCTGTGTAATATAACTGTTACTGTGGTGAATAACAAGTGTAATATAACTGTTACTGTGTCGAATAACCTTTGGAATATAACTGCTAGGCCCCTTTCACATGACCGTATGCCCTCCATGAGTGGGCCATATGTCCTGGAGCGGCATCGATCATGCGCACGGGAGCGCACAGCATCATTGATTACAAAAAATCACAGCATCATTGTAATCACAGACCGTATGTCTCGGAGGGCATACGGTCGTGTGAAAGGGGCCTTACTGTGGTTTTACTGTGGATTCTGATATTTGGGTGAAAAACCTGTGTAATGTAACTGTTATAATGGTGTCCACCTGATTTCATAGAAAAACAATTCCATTAGGCCTTATTTCTCATATTTGGGTGAATAATCTGTGTAATATAACGGTTAGTGTGGAGTCCACCAGATTTCATAGATAAGTAATTCTATTAGGCCTTGATTCTCAAATTGGGGTGAATAACTTGTATAATATAACCGTTAGTGTGGTGTTCACATTGACATTAAATATCTTATTTTACATATACTCTTACTGTTACAGTACAGTATGTCCAACAAAAAAGGTGCCAGGGCCCTCCAAAGGAACAGGCATTGAAAAATGTTGCTGGAGCCAGCAGAAGAAGGGGTGGTGGTAGCAGCAGCCTCAGCAACAGGCAAGAGCTGCCAGTGTCATCCAGAGCTTGTGTTTTGATGACCAATTCCACTGTCCTGGAATAGTTGATTCGGTCTTCAACATCATCTCAACTGACATCAGATAACCACAGCCAGGAGTCTGTGGGTTCCTCTGACACCACAAGCTTTGTGCCTCTTTCCTTTTCTGCTTCTTCTGCCAGAGTGCTGTCAGTGATGTATGCCGTCAGCTCTGCTCTGCCTTTCAGCAGGAAAGAGGACAGTTAACAGTTACTGCCCAGCGTAGATTTGGAAGAGAGGTCCACTGCTTTCTCCTGAAGGCATGCAAGTAGTGACAATAGAAGCAGGTGTTGCAAGCTGTCAGGGATTCGGCCATGAGATTGGTGAGAATGACATAAGTGACGAGCAGACAGTAGTGGATGATGATGTAGTCAATAACACATGGGAGCCAGGTAAAGAGGGGACTTCATCATCATTGGGTTGGCAGCTTGCCAGTGAGATGGAGCTGGGTAGTAGCGGTCCACTGAGCCAGGAGGGTGGCAGCATTGAGTCAAGTGTACCCACTAGTGATGAGCGAGCCGGAGCTGCAAGATTCGGGATTCGCACGAATCTTGCCTGCTTCGGCTCGGTTCGGCATCCCGAGGCAGCGCGGATTCGTGACATAAAAAAAATAATAAAAACAAACTCACCTTTTCCACTTGTTCGCGGAGCAGCCGGTCCGGTGTCTTCTTTCTTCTTTCCCGACCTTGCAGGACCTGCAAAAGGACGTTCGATGACGTCAGCGCGCTCACCACGTGGTGAGCGCGGTGACGTCACCAAAGGTCCTCTTGCAGGTCCTTCAAGGCCGAAAAAGAAGAAAGAAGACACTGGACCGGCTGCGCCGCGAACAAGTGGAGGAGGTGAGTTTGCCTTTATTATTTTTAACCCTTTAGGGGTTAAAAGTATTCCATTAGTCCCTACGCCATTTTTTAAAAATTATTTAATTATTTTTGAAAAAAAATGGCGTGGGGTCCCCCCTTTTTTCCTTCGCCAGCCAGATACAACCAGCAGCGGCAGCCTGGCACTACCAGGGTGGGAAGGGACAGGGTTATTGGCCCTTCCCAGCCTAATTGTACCAGCCTGCAGCCGCCCCAGAGCCAGACCCTCAATTTAGAAGGTCCGGTCCTGCGGGTACCCGGCTCTCCCCGGCACCCTTGGTGGCGGTGGGTGCCGAGGTAATAGATGTTGGGGTTAGTGTTGGCCTGCCATACCGGCAAGCACTAAGCGTGGTGACGTCACCAAAGGTCCTCTTGCAGGTCCTTCAAGGCCGTGAAAGAAGAAAGAAGACACCGGACCGGCTGCGCCGCGAACAAGTGGAGGAGGTGAGTTTGTTTTTATTATTTTTAACCCTTTAGGGGTTAAAAATATTCCATTAGTCTCTCCCCCCCCCAACCCACCATCTACCCTCACCCCCCGGGCCAAAAAAAAATGACCCCCCCCTGACTGTGCAGAACCTTTCGCCCCTGCAAAAAGATTGGGGTCTCCCATAGACTTTAATGGGATTCGTGATTCGGCCCGAATCCACGAATCCCGTGGTGGGATTCGGGCCGAATCCTCGAATCTTTTAGGATTCGCTCATCTCTAGTACCCACCATTTTCGCCGGTGTGTGAATTTTGTATCAAGTTGCCGGTGGACGTCAGCGTGGCCATATGTAGGATCAGTGGACAGAAGGTGAAGCGCGGTCAGAATGCCAATGCTGGCACAACATCCTTCCGTCAACACATGGAGCATCACCATAAAGTGGCCTGGGTGCGGCCTGGGTCCACCACCTCAGCAGAAGGGAGCTGTGTTTCCTTCCCATTGTCTACTGGTCCTGTTGCTCTTACTCCTTGTCACATGTTTCAGCAGCAATCGATCACTGAGGCGATTGCAAAGAGACAGCAATATGAATACACTCATCTAACAGTGCAAAAGCTGAACCTACTCCTGGCCAAATTGCTGCTACTACAATCTCTCCCTTTCCATGTGGTTGACTATGCACATTTCAGAGAACTGATGGCTCGTGCCGAGCCAAGGTGTAGAGTCCCAAGCCATCACTACTTCTCTAAAAAAAACTTTAGCAGCTCTGTATACGTACGTACAGCAGAAGGTGGTCCAGTCCTTGAGTCTGTCGGTCTCTGGTACAATTCACGGCAGTGCCGATGTGTGGAGCTGTAACTATGGTCAAGGACAATATATGTCCTTTAAGGCCCACTGTGTAAATGGGGTACCGGCCCAGGCACACCAGCAACTTGGTCAGGTGATGGCAATGCCACCTCCGCATTCTCATGCTGTGATTGCGGTACCAATTTCCTCCTCTGCCTCCTCATCCTCCACCTTGTCCTCAGCCTCTACTGTAGGCCCAGTTTGAAGTGCTTCTCCAGCATATCACCTATGCAGAGCACGGCAGTGTCTTGCATCTTGCCATCCTGGGTGAATGGGTCACACCTGAGAGGAACTGCTTGGCGTCATCAACCATAAAATCGAATCCTGGCTGTCTCCTCTCCAACTGAAGATTGGAACCATGGTCACTCATAACAGGAAGAACATTGTGTCGGCACTGCGTCAAGGAGGGCTGAACCATGCGCCCTGCATAACGAATGTCTTTAATCTGGTTGTAAACTGGTTCCTGAAGTCTTCTACCCAACTGCAAGATGCATTGAAAATGGCCAAGAAACTGTGCATGTACTTAAGCCACTCCTACTGTGCAAAACACGCCCTCCTTGAGCTGCAAACTCAGCCTCACATGCAAAGTTTCCACACCTTGGAACTCCATCCTCCACATATTCGATCGACAACATGAGCAGAGGAAGGCCATGAACAATTTATTGATGATGCAGGAGAAAAGGGCTATGCCCTGTGTAATTTCGACATTAGCCAGTGGCAGCTCATGTGTGATACCTTCTGTTTGCTCAGGCCCTTTGAGGAAGCCACTTTTTATGTCAGTCGCCAGGACTAACGGATGAATGATGTCATTCCACTCCTTCATGTCCTGGAGCAGATGCTGATAAATCTGGCTTGCCAGGGGACATGAGACGTGGCCTCTAAATTTCATGGCCACCTGAGCCCCATGGGGGCTGACCTGGCAGAGGGGGAGAAGAAGAAGAAGGAGGAGGACATTAATGCCCAGGAATGGTATATATAAAAAGGTGGCTTACCTGCCTAAGTGACAGTAGAGGAACAAGAAGAGCATGAGGATCTAGAGGGCAATGAAGAACACCAGGCAGATGACCCTGACACACCAGTATGCAGTTGAAATGGAGGAAGGAAGTCCGTCCGATTTCCTTGCGCAAATAGCTTGCATTGTGACAGTTGCATTATAACAATTCAGCAGAGGAATTGCTACTGGTTCTCCACAATGTTAGACCAAAATGAGGGCCTTTTTTACACCTGCTGAGAGCGATGAAAAACAAAACAACTATAGAGACATTCTATGTAGTCATCGTTCATATGTGTGCCATCGTCCATCCTCACTGCCATGACTGCTAGAGAGGCATGGGGGAGCAGGAGTAGCACCAGTTCCATCAGCAAAAACTTAAGTCTTGTAGTGTGGCATGAGAGCAGGTGTTTTGTGCAACGGGGGGGGGGGGGGGGGGGGCATAGTTACCCCAAAGAAAACTCACCTTTCAACAGGAAATTTTGAGGGATTAACCTTTCTAAAGATGAATTGGGCGTGGATCAGCCAGGATTTTCACACACCGGTGCTTGATGCATCAGACTAGATCATTCTGGCAGTAATGTTCTGACTTCAGTGTGCTTCCACCCCAGAACATAGTAAAACATGACCTGTTACTTCAGCCACAATTCTGATGCTGCCATCTGCCTGATGCCACACACCTGCTGCCATCTTTTCCTACTGCCACCCACCATCTTGTGCTGTTACTGCCACTGCCGTTATCCCCACCTCTCCACTCACTGGGCCACTATTTTGACTCCTCATGCTGTTGTCACCATTTCCATTATGTGACTGGGCTACTATGTTGATTCTTCATGCTGTTGCCACCCTCCCCACTCTGTTACCAGGCCACTATGTTGACTCCTAATGCTGTTGCCACCATTATCACTCTGTGTCTGGTTCTCTATCTTGGCTCCTCATGCTGTTGCCACCCTCAACATTCTTTGATGGGGTCACTAGGGTCCCTGTTTAGCCTTGTTGACATTACCGTTTATTTTATCCTTCTTCTGATCTGTCAGAGGAACCGTAAAATGAAAAACACAACAGATCCTGTCTTTGAAGCCTCCATAAGGCCTCTATCACATGGTCAATATTTTGCATCAAGATTTGATCATGATTTGGAAGCCAAAAGCAGGAGTGGGTCCACAACACAGAAGACATACAAATATTTCCATCACATTATCTCTGTGTTGGACCCACTCCTGTTTTTGACCTTACCAATACTGATCCATTACTGACAAAATACTGATGGTGTGAAGGCAGATGCTCAAAAGAGAGGATCGATTTTTTGGGGGGTTGTTCTTCTGATGGATTAGAAGAAGGGAAAATAAACAGTCAACACAAACTTACTGCTGACACCCTCTCCACTCTGTCATGGGGCTACTACCTGTATCAGCGTGTAACAGAACAGGTTCTCTAACAATAAATGTTGAATCAGCAGACGATATAAAAGGATAGTAGTATCTTGGACCACTGTACAGTTAAGTACATTATACCTGATGCTAACATTGACTTGTAAGGCTGAGTTCACACCAGTTATTTGGTCCGTTTTTGACCTGTATCTGACTAAATAAGTGAAGTGTGAACTGAGTCTAAGAGTGATGCACAGGACCTGTTTAACTACCGCAGCTGACTATATACTGATTTATAACGCGCTTGGTGACAAATTAATTCAGATCAGATGAAATATTTTGAAAATTTGTTGAAGCGTCAGAAGAATCAATATGACTTTCTTTTCCATCCTGCATAAGGGAAATCAGATATATCCCTTACGCTTGCCCATAGACCTCTAATATGGTGGATCAAAACGGAATGCCTCTAAAGGTTTCCGTTTTGAATTCCATCTTACCAATTCTGTTATTTTCTGTTATAACCATGTTATAAAAGAAAGCAATAATGGAATTCATAACGTTGATGTGAACCCGCCCTTAACTGCCATTTCTTAATTACATTTTGAGCTGAGAAAATGGCATCCTGAAAGCTTTGGTATCTTCTAATAGCCTTCTCCTGCTTTGTAGGCCTCAATCATTTTTCTTTTCAGAGCGTTAGGCAGCTACTTAGAAGAACCCATGGCTGCCAAGATTAGAGGAGTCTGGGTATTTATGAAGCTTTGGCATTTGCATCATCTAGTCTTTCCTAACAATGATTGTGAATAAGCCTTAACCCTAACAGGCTATTTGAGTACTGAGACCTCTGTCTAAGTTGTCTGAGCTCTCAAATCTCCTTGGTTTGTGATACTTTTAAAAGGTACTCCTTTCCATTTTTTTTTACTCTAAAATTGTACAAAATCAAAATCATACATTGATTGCTGAAAATGTTGAAAAGTGTGTTTCATCTTTAACTTTATGCGTTTTGGAGATTATTTAATCTTTAACTTGCTTAACTGTTCACAGTAACAGCAATTTTGACCAGGGGTGCCCAAACTTTTGCATGCCAATGTATATTTAGACATCCAAGTTCATGTTTTCCACTGTGAGATCTCTTCTGCCTTAGTACCTAACCGGGAGGACTAAGAAGAACAAGACAACACTACGAAGAAGAGGTAGAAGAGGGATACAGAAGAACAGGAAAGTGAAAAGAAATAAGAGAAAAAGAGAAACGTGTCTATGCCAATTCACATTTGTATAGGTAGAAAAGACTGTATGTGAATGGACTAAGTTTTGAATAAACTGAAAATCCACACACAGTGCTTACCAAATCTCACAAGTCAATAGAACAGATCCATATTCTTTAGTGGATAGAACCTTCCAGCCTACAGGTAATGATATTCCATAAAATCTTCAACATCCAGCACTTGTACATTAAATTATTTCTTTATTTTTGGTTTAAAACATATATTAAGAGAACCAGGCCTTGCTTACCTGAATGATAATGAATTGGTGCTGTACCATCTGTACCCAAGGGTCACCACTTTATAAATTGACTCCATTTGAAATATTGGACATGTAATACAGTACATGGTCATGCTGACTCTGTGAGAATGAGAGACACTCTTTGCAATGTCTGTATGCTGGGCAGTAGAGAGAGGTCTCAATCAGGACACCCAATAGGACATAAAACTATAATGTAACAACACCTTTAAAATATATTTATTAC
Organism: Rhinella marina; assembly: GCA_900303285.1. Taxonomy (NCBI): domain Eukaryota; kingdom Metazoa; phylum Chordata; class Amphibia; order Anura; family Bufonidae; genus Rhinella; species Rhinella marina. The sequence goes on from ONZH01014386.1 coordinate 13,159, forward strand.
ACTGACATACGGTATTGCAAATATCTATTTGTGCATAGAAGACAACTTGCTAGAAGTTTATGCTTAGTGTTTTACTTTATGTGGGAAAGTATACAATTGAGAATTCCCATATGTTAAACAATTCAAAATAGACACAAAATTCTAGATTATATTTATGCCATATGTCATTTGCTAAAGTTTTGGCAACAAGTCTATTTTTGTAAATGAAGGAACTGTTTTATGTAAAACGTTTTACTTTCATGCTGCTTTTACATGAAAACAAATTATCAAATTGAGGCAAATATAATGTTCATAATGTTTGCACAATTACATAGTTGGTAAGGTTGGAAAAAGCAAAGGTCCATCAAGTCTAACCTTTATTCCTTCCTACCTTGATCCAGAGAAGTCAAAATCCCCTAGAAGGCAGATGCCAATTGTTCCACATTAAGAGAGAAAAATCCTTCCTACTCCAAATATCAGGATAAATTCCTGGATCAATGTCCCATCTCCAGAAAGCTAGTACCCATAGGCTGCAATATTATTGCTGTCAAGAAAGCCATCCAGACCCTCTGCACTTGTTAAACCCCTTAACGACTCCTTTTTAAGAATGTCACTAAGAGGTTTACGGTGCAACATAGAGCAGGAGCTCTACTCTGACATGACTGCCGGGCTCCAGCTCTAATGGCCTGGATCATTAGAAGTGCCATTCCCATCTGTTTATCTGCTTAGATTCTGTGGTGAATAGCAACCACAGCATCTAAGTGGTTTCAGAAGGAGGGGACACCCTCTGCCAATCATCTGCAACCAATGAATGGTACTGATGCCTGTACACTACAGTCAAGGGCCCAATGAAGGCTCCCAGGTCTGCCTTGTATGTCCTATGTCACTGACAGTATAATAAACTGTTCTACATAAGTAGTACAGTGAATTATAAAAGTGATCAAAGGATTAAATGTTAAAGTCCTCTAGTGGGACTAGTAAATGGTTTAAAAAAAATAAAGTTTTATTAAAAATATATACTCATTAAAAAGCATACAATCTTTTTTTCCATTGAAAAAAATACTTTCAATGAAAAAACTATTGAAAAAATAAAATCTCTTCAACATATTTGGTATTGGCGCATCCGTAACAACCCATACTATACAATTATCAGGTAATTTATCCCCCACAATGAACAGCAAATTTTTATTATTCTCCACCAGAAATACAGAATTAAAAGCTATATAAATGTATTATATTCTCCAAAATGAAAACAATAAAAAGTACAAGCCAGCCCACAAAAATCAACCTCTTCCACAGCTCCGTAGAAAGAAAAATTTAAAAAAAGCTATGAGTCTTGTGATTTGGTGATGCAAAATTTTTTTATTATTTTAAAGGGGGTTTGATTGGCAGGATGATTGGAAGCCTTTTATGTACAAAGACTAAAACAGGGAGAGCTGTCAATCACTGGGTGCAGCATCTAAGTGGTTTCAGAGGGACAGGGCTCCCTCCATCATCCATCGGCAACCCACCTAATCACTTAGCAGCCAGGACTAGAGATGAGCGAGCATGCTCGGGTGGAATTTGCGTGTGCTTTTTCAAATCTGCACGCTAATTCATACGCATATTTTAGTATGTACACTAATGCGTACGCATTTTATAAATTAGTACGCTAGTACGCTAATCCGTAGTGTTCCGCATTTTTGCGGACCCATTGACTTTTAATGGGGCTACGGACGTGTTTTGCGACCAAGTATACGGATGCGGAATACACACGGTGTGCATTCCGCATTTTTTTTTCTCCTATGGAAAAATGAATTGGTCCGTATGGTTCCGCATCTTATCCACAAAAATGCGGATAAGATACGGAAATGAACGTACGGTCGTGTGAATGGGGCCTTACTCTTTCTACTAAGAGTCCTGTCAGACTTTTCTGTTTTTTACTTTAAATCACAAAGCTCAGCCTTTTTCCCTCTATAATATCCTACTCAGATAGGGCAACAAAAACCACCAAACATGTTCTTGTTCACTTTAAAGAAACACTTGAATACACTGTGTTGTGCTAAGTGCAGTACAAGAGGAGGCAGTGAAAAACAATGGGATTCTTTCCTTTGTGTTCTTTGGATCAGTACCTCTAATATTGTACAGTAAATCATTATGTGATCATAATTAATTGTCTGTAAATGTAAAACCAAAGTAAATCATAAGAAAGTTTATGTTTTCTACCAACATTGAACATGTCAGGGCCATTATTTCTTTTACGCTGGTCCCTTAAAGGGACCCTGCACCCTGCACTGCACTCTGTCTCAAATCAGTTTTGAGATCAGTTACCGTTGGTTACATTCTGTAGTGAAACCTCTAATACATAAACATTAGGATGAATATTGCTCTAACAAATGAACATTTTAAAGGGAACCTGTCAGCTCTGAAACACCCTCCAAACTAGAGTAAGCGGCGTATAGTGTAAGTAACATCGAGTCTGGTTATGTAATTTTTATCTTCATACTCACTTCCATTCTGATGCTGTGCTCCCACAAACCTGCAGTAAAATGCACTCACTGGACTCCAGTGCTCACTCACATAATGGAGAGGACTCAAAGAAGAGTCCAGTGAGTGCATTTTAATGCAGGTTTGTGGGAGCACAGCGTCAGAATGGAAGTGAGTATGAAGATAAAACTTACATATTCGGATTCAGCATCACTTACACTATACACCGCTGACTCTAGTTCAGGGGGTGTTTCGGAGATGACAGGTTCCCTTTAAATATGCGGAGCTAGTATATGAACTGGTTAGTGCATACTTACTAACATTTAGGTTGGTAAAATTGGGGCATCCCAACAGGAACGTCAACTTATGGGCAGGGTTTTTGATATCCCATTGCATTTTCGTGCAGGGACAGACAGAATTTGCTAGGACTGTCTCTGAAAACTGTCCTGATGATGTCAGGATATGTCTCACTGCTCTAAAGCATGATGGGACAGCTGGATTCAAGCATAAAGAGGAGGGAGAGAGAGACAATTGCAAATGTGGTAAATGTGAAAAAGATTGGGAAAACAAATCAAAGAAGGAATGGGAGCTAGAGTGCTTGAAGAAACTAAACTTTACACCACAGGCAATACCATCAAATGCTGCATTCTCCTAGGTTGTACAGCAGAAGTTGCCACAACACATTTCCAGCTATTTGCTGAAGCTACACCACACTGATTTCCTGCACTGCCTAGCCATTGCGTGTTTTTGGTACACAGATATATCAAAACTGGTGCTAAGGAAAAGTGACTTGACCAAGGCAACCAATCAGATTCCAACTTTTATTCTTCAGAGCTCCTTTGGAAAATAAAAGAATCACTCTGGCTGCTATGGGTAACTAAACCAGTTTTCTTTGCATCAGTTTTGATACATTTTTAAGAAAAAATGTTTTTTACTAAACTTATCTTTCAGGATATGTATGGTCTTGGAGGAAAAGTATGCAACTTACATCTGTAGACAGCTGGCAACAGATATTTGTCTATGGTTTGGCTGGTATGATCTAATTTCCGAATATTCTGCTGGAAGAAAACTGGAAATGTGCTATCTTCATTGCTCATTGGTGAAAACACCGCATTACCTAACAATTACTGATACTTGGCAGCAGTAAGTTTACAATCGATGAAGAATGGGTCCATTATCTTCTTTCCTCACACATCACACGATGACTTTGTGTGTGCCAACCATCTTGGAGGGATCTGTCCAGTGCGGATTTGTGTGGGACCAGTATGAAAGGTTTTGTTT
>ONZH01014387.1:0-19399 GCA_900303285.1 Rhinella marina
AACAATAAAAAAAACAGGGTTAGATATGGCGATAGCTGCACTACTAGTGCAGCCAGCCAAGTGACAAAAATAATAAAATAAAATGTCTTCTAGCCCTTAGAAGGGCTGTTGGGTTCTTTGTGGGTGATCCCTGCCTAACAGACAACTAAATGCAGGCCCTAACACTGTCCCTGAAAGGCAGCAGCTCTATCCCTAACGACATCCAGACGGCATCTGAGACGAGCACCGCGGCCAGTCGGTAGTATATTCCTGGGTCACCTGATCAGGCCAGCCAACCCCTGCTATCGACATGTAAGGGCCCCACGTGATGCTGGGTGGTACGCAGAGTCTCCTGGCTTGTGATTGGCTGTGTTTTTAGGCGCCAAAAAAGCACGATGCGGAAGTTGCCATTTCCTCGAGTATGGCGAGATACTCGTCCGAGCTGCGAGTACTTACGAGTACCCTAATACTCGAACGAGTACCAAGCTCGGACGAGTATGCTCGCTCATCTCTAGTGCTGAAGTGTTATGAGGTTTGATAATGGACCCAGTGGAATACAGAGCAGTCATCAAGTTCCTTTACTTGAAAGGCCACACACCAAAGGAGACATTTGATAGGATGAAAGAGGTTTATGGTGATGATTCCCCACCATATGATGTAGTCAAGAACTGGCATAGTCAATTCAAATGTGGTTGGACTTCGGTGGAAATAGCTCCAATTTCAGGGCGATCCCACTCTGCTATTGATGAACTCACCATCCAGCAAGTGGAGGTCGCCATTTTGGATAATTGCCACGTAACCATTCGCCACCTACCCCAAAATGTCAAAATTAGTGTGAGGTCCGTGGAAAAAATCATCCAAGACCATCTTCACATGCATAAGGTATCCACTCGCTTGGTTCCCCGGCTGCTCACATCTTTCCAGAAGCAGGAACGAGTCGAATGCTCTCAGGCTCTATTTATCATGTGCCATGGAAACCAGGAGGACTTTTTCAATAGGCTGATTACACAGGATGAAAGCTGGGTCCATCACTATGATCCGGAGACTAAAGTCCAGTCGCTGCAATGGAAGCATCATGACTCACCGCCTCCAAAGAAGGCACATGCCCAACGTTCGGCAGGCAAGGTCATGCTCACAGTATTTTGGGACCAGCGTGGAGTAGTATTGATGGATTTCCTAGCAAAGGGTACCATGATCACTGGGGCATACTATGCTTCACTGCTGCGGAAATTGCGGGAGGCCATCAAAACCAAGAGACGTGGCACGCTCGCCAAAGGTGTCTGCCATCTGCAAGACAGTGCACCAGTTCACAACTCACATGTTGCCCAAATGGAAACATGCGCCTGTGGCTTTGAAATTCTACCGCATCCCCCTTTTTCACCCGACCTCGCACCATCGGACTTCCACCTCTTTCCAACAATGAAGTTATTTTTGAAGGGCAAGCATTTTCCAGATGATGAGACTCTGATTTCCGAAGTCACAACATGGCTTTTGGAGCCACCTGTCAACTTCTACAAGCAAAGTGTTTATAGTTGCATAAAGAGATGGGAGAAGTGTGTGTCCCTAGGTGGCACCTATGTAGAGAAGGACTAATAACTGTGCCAAATTTCATTGCTCTCAGTCCACAGGAAGTGGGTCAGGGGAAATCTTTAATGAATGCCCCTCGTATATTTTAAGGAAAGGGGAGTGATTTGAACTTTTATATATTTTTTTTTATATTTATAAAAACTTTTTTTTACTTTTTTTTTTTTTTAAGTTATCTTGGGTGACAATAACTGGCAATCATTAGATTGCCCATTGTGTTCTTTGATGGCTATATAACCATCACTGAACACTTCATTTGCAATATAACAATTAAGTGCTGCCACCTAGTGGCCTGTATTGGTATATTCTTGGAAAGCTTATTTCTGAAAACTGATTCAAATGCTACAAAAAAGTAGTGATCGCTCTCTCATCCCACTAGGGGAGCTTTTGGCATCAATCCCAGGCATGGCCAGCTGAAGTGAATCTCAGAGTCGGTGAGTGTAACAACCATATGTGCTGTATGTGTGATATATGTGGATAATTAATGCCTGTAACACAGAATGGGCCCTGTCTGGGCTGTGGTTGCTGCACTGCACTGTGTATAAATCTATAATTGTATATTTGAAATGAATATGGCCTGTCAAGTGGAAATTTTGTCTGGGGCCATCATCAGCAGCAGCGTCCTCTTGCTGCTCCTTCAGTGGTAGCTCCTCATCCTCCATAGTACTTTCTTCAAGTGGGTTCCCAACAGCTACAGGACAGCCAGCTAGGTGCATAAGCTGTTCTTCTTCCATCATCCCTTGAAGCATCAGCATGAGCTCTAAGATAAATATCATGGGGATTAAATTGTTCATGCTACAGTTGTCCCTACCAACAGATCTGGTGTCCTCTTTGAAGGGATGAGTACGCAAGAGGCATCTCTGATGAATTCCCACTGCCCAACGTCAAAACAACACATGGTGCATGACGAAATCATTCACAGCTTTTCAGTGCTTATACAGATGCTCTAGAATATGCAAGGTGGAATTCCATTGAGTGGAACATTGCAAATCAAGCTGTGCAATGGCAGATCAACCTGTCTCTGCAAGACCAGGAGGGCATTCCTTGTGTAGTACCCCAGAGAGGGCACTACCATTCCTAGAACCTTCTACTGTCTCTAATGCCTAACCAATATGTGACACCGCTATGCCTTCTGTTTTCAGGTCTGTTTAGAAGGTGTTAAGTAACTGTTATGTATTGTATTTCATGCACTGTGCCTGCTTTACCAGCAGGTGGCAGTGTGTCTGGGAGTGAGCTATAGGTAGAATTGAACTAATCATTCTATCCTCTCCCTCTCCTTGGAAGAGTGGGCTCACCCAGATCTTCCAAGGGGAGGGGTGTCTTCCCTGTTGAGAGTTTTTTGGTGCTAGTCGGAGGCTAGAGAAGTAGTGCAGTGCAGTCCTGGCCTAGAAGCCCTACAGTGAGCACAGCAGGCAATCTGCAGCCAGACTCAAGCCAGCCCTAGACCAGGGGTTGTAGGAGTTGCAATTGAGACCCGAGAGTCTATCAAAGTGTGGTCAGAAGCCCACCGAGCCTGCTATCAGTGGTATGTAGCCCAGATGAAAGAGACCCCTTACAAGATATCAGACAAGAGGGAGAGTTCAGCACAGTGGTAATAGACAAAAGAACTCAGTTCACCTGCCAGTGTATCCTAAAACCTGTTGGAGTCAGGAGCTACTGTGTTCTGCTACCTGTTTATGCCAGTATTGAGTAAATTAAATCAACTTGCTTCAAAGTCTGGACCCTACTCATTTCATTTCCTACCAATTACGTATTTTCTGTGTAGCTGCTCTGCGGCCTGATCTCGGGGCGCCAGATCCAGGTAGGAGCACCGTGAACCTCTCATAGCCATACCACCGCTCGGCATCCTAACCCTGGGACTAGTAGAGCCTCTGGGGACTGGCTTGTTGCGTGCTGCATTTACTACCCAAGAATGGCTCAAATATGAGGCAAGCCACTGTACTGTTTTTAAAATTCATTGTAAGACTACAATTATCATGTGTGCCATGCAGGGAGCATGTGTTATTTCCCCCAAATGCAACATGGCCACAATTTTCCTGTCATTGTTGCTGACCGAGTTGGAGTTGGCAAAGTGACAGCCAGCAGGGTATTTGCTGACTGATGCACTTTAGCAAGTGATCGGCTGTGCCCAGGTCAATCAGTGCTAAAACGTCATGGCAACACTTCACTTTACTCATATAATAGGAGGGCGGAGGAGTGGGAGTTACTGGGGAACTATTGCGGAATACTATTGGCTGGATGGTTGGTGCTGCTTCTTCCCACATTCTAACTCTCAGTTGACAAGTTCTGGATCTTTCATTTAGCACTTTTCCATTTCCAGATATTTTATTATGAGGCCTATAAATGAAAAGTCACAGGTTTGGTACACAGATTATTAAATAGTACTAGTAAAATCGAACATGTTCTTTTCTATAATTTAAAAACAGAAGCTCAATTAACCCTGTCCTGAACAGCACCGAGCATGGTGGGCGCCATAGCCACTAGCTGCCAGCTGCTGTAAACAGCAGACAGCAGGACTAATGCGATAATGCAATAACAATGTAGATTGCATACATTTAATCCCTCAGATGCCATGGTCAAACATGACCATGGCAAAACCCAGACGTGCGTGCTTCCGGGTGAGCACCACCTACCTCTTGCGGGGATCGGGGAAGCCGGAGGGTGAGTGCAGCAGCCACAGTCCTCATTAATGATTTCAGTCAAAGGGTAGGGCTCCATAGGAGCATAATGTAATTCTTATAGACTCCAATGCTAATGCATTGGAGTCTATGAAAGAAACAATCTGATGACTGCATCTTATAGTTCCCTATGGAACTGTAAAAAAAAAGGGAAAAAAATTTGTTTTTAAAAATATAAAAAAAGTTGAAAAAAATGAAAAATTAAAATCACCCCCATTTTCCCAAAATAAAAATACAAAAACAATAAAAAATAAACACCATGGGCATTGTCATGTGCATAAACACCCATACTATTAAAATATAAATATATTTATTCCATATGGCAAAATAGAAAAAACAATCAAAATGTCCAATCCTTCTTTTTTCACTTTGAATAAAGAAAAGTCATACACCTCACAAAATAGTATCGCTGAAAAGTACAGATCACCCCGCAAAAAATTAGCCCTCGCACAGCTCAGTACACATAACTACAAAAAAGTTCTAAGGGTCAGAATATGGTGACAAAAAGAAGAAATTGTTTTTTTTTTAGTATTAAAACACAAGAAGAACTATACATATGTGTATTGCCATAATTGTACTGACTTTCCAGCTCCCCACTATATCATATGCAATATTAAATAGTGGCATTAAAAAGTGCCCTCATACAGCCACATGTATGTGAATGGAAAAATAAAAAGGTTATGGCCTTGGAAAGGCAGGGAGTGAAAACCCAAAAACAAAAGCCATTTTATTATTATGCTTATCTTCTCTGTTCCCCCACCCCCATTGTCCACAGTTTGTTTTATTGGTATCCAATATTCTGGTCAGCAGTGATCTTTTCTTGTTATCTTGATTATCTTGATTGTCATCTGGAACTATCTGGTCTCTAACTAATCTTATATAATATATTCTTTGAATGTTTTCGATGCTTTTGTTACACGTTTTAAGGTTTAACATCACTGGAATTCTGTCTGTTGCTCATAAGGACAATCTTAAAATGTTATCCCCATTGCCAATTGTGTTTGCTCTCTTTATTGTCATATCATGTCATGTCATATCATATAATCTTTATGCAATAAAAACGGTTTAAAAGAGAAACAATGTCCATGCAAAGTTAAAAGAGGCAGCCGACAGTCTTATGTAAGCCTTTGCACTCCTTAGTCTTGTTCAGTGCATCACTCAGTAATTCCACTAGGGGGCATTATACACACAGAAATCCTGCACTCAGACTGCAGAGATGAGCAATGATACATTAGTTTGTTCTTGTTAATAATTAATTGCCTGTTCAATGAAGAATTCATTAATATGTATGATTACATCTCATTCAATCACTTGTCCTATGACCTAGAGAATCTGCTCATTTGACCAATTTTTCTAAGGGTATTTCAAGTGAAGTGGATGGAAATATTGCCTAGTAAACATTTAATACAAACCTCAAAGATCAAAATGGCAATTTCCATCTTTCATATTTTAAAAGGCATTTTGTTACAAAAAATGAAACTTTGAACCACAAATTGAAAGGTGTGGGATGTTCAACTAGGTATGTCATTGTCTCAGTACATTGGATCAGTACATCTATTTGAAATTTAAAGGGGTATTCTCATCTGGGACATTGATGAGATATCACTAGAATATGCCATCAGTGTCAGATAAGTGCAGGTCCCGCATCTGGGATCCACTCATATCTCCAGAACGCGACCCCCACAAGTAAACAAAGCAGCTTCGCATGTGTAGCCACCCTCTGTTCACTGCTATGGGAGTTCTGAAAATAGCTGTGGTTAGTGGTGAAAGGAGATGTGGTGGGGTTTGCTTGGTATGCTTTTCATTTACCACTATGGGACTTCTGAAAATAGCTGAGCGCATGCCCACAAGGTGTTCCACAGGAATTAAAGCAAAATGGAGGTGAAATGTAAAAATTTCATTTTTTTGTGCAGATTTTCCACTTAAATCCATTTTTCCTGTAGCAAAGCCAGGGTTAACAGAAAAACAAACCACAATACTTATTGTCCTGATCTTCAGTTTGCATAAACACCCCATATGTGTTTTTAAATCTCTTTATGGGCACATGACCGGGCTCAGAAGGAAAGGAGTGCAATATTGTTTTTGGAAGCAGATTTTGCTGGAATGGTTTTAAGGTGCCATGTCACACTTGAAGAGACCCATAGGTACCCCTAGAAGGAAAACTCCAAAAAGTGACCCCAGTTTGGAAACTACAACCCTCAAGGAATTGATCAAGGGGTGAAGTGAATGCTTTGACCCAACAGGTGTTTCATAGAATTTGGAAACACTTGGTTGTAGAAATGAATTGCATTTTAGTTCAATAAAATGTTTATTTAGCCTCAAATTTTTCATTTTCACAAGGCACAACAGGAGATATTGCACCTCAAAATTTGTCATACATTTGGGATATTGTAATATGGAATTTGCTGAAATTGTTTTAGGGGCCATAATTTTTTCATATTTTTTTTCATGTTGACTGAGCTGTGTAAGAATTTGTTTATTGCAGGACAAACTGTAGTCATTTTTTGTACCACTTTGGAGGACAAATTACTTTTTGTTTTTTTACCATTTTTTAGGAGGTGAGGTTCACAAAAATTACAATTTTCTCAGTGTTTGTTATTTTTTATGGGGTTTCCCATGCAATATATATGATATGATACTTTTATTCTGTGGGTTGATATGGCTGTGTCGGTACCAAATTTATGTAGTTTTTTTAATAGTTATACCACTTTTTCAGCATAAAATCACTATTAAAAATAAATGATATTTTGCATCGCCATATACTTTGATAACATTTTTATTTTTTCACCAATGGAAATGTGTGAGGGCTTGTTTTTTGCGTGATGGAATGTAGTTTTTATTTGTATCATTTTGGTGTATATATTTCTTTTTATCACATTTTATACTATTTTTTTGGGAGGGCAAAAATTGCAATTCTGTCAGTGTTTTCTTATTTTTATATTTTATGGGGTTCCCCATGCGGTATATATGATTAGATAATGTTATTCTGTTGGTTGATATGGTTATAGTGATACCAAATTGCTACTTTTTCAGCATAAAATCACTTTTGTATTAAAAATAAATATTTTGCATCGCTATTTACTATTTATTTTTTACCAATGAAGCTTTGTGAGGGCTTTTTTTTTTTTGCAGGACTGGCTGTAGTTTTTATTGTCATCATTTTTGGATGACTTTTTGATCACTTTTTATACAATTTTTTGGGAGGTGAGATGAAAAAAGCAGCAATTTTGCCAAACCAATCAGAGCGATTGCCAACAAGGGACCACTTTGATTGGTCCCTTGCCAGCTTCGCCGGTGTCTCTGCACTTTATAGTGTAACAGCGCCGGTTAGCAATTTGGAGGTAACTGTATTTTCGATTGCCTTAAATTACAGTAATAATTTACTGTAATAAAGTACTATTACATTCAAATGCATGAAGTGGTTATCCAAGATCAAATCTGACCCACAGTGGTGATGATATTCAACTGGTCCCCGTGGCTGGATTCAGTCTGTGTGGCTGCCGGACTGGCACTTCGGCTCCCTTCTGTACCAAAATCAACATCTGTAGATAGGGGGACTCGTTACCGCTGCAGCCAATCATAAGTTGCAGTGGTTACCTGCTCCCCTTGCATCACAGGAATCCAGTGGCGGGGACCAGGTGAGTATTATCACCACTGCAGGTCAGCCACGTCTAGAGGTCTGATTTTGTCTTGGATAACCCCTTAGATAGCACTTAATATTAGCACATTAAGACATGACGCTGAGGTAACTTATGGCTCCATAAGTCATGATTGAAGTGGAAGTTCAAAGAATTGACCCTTTGCCGCATGGGAGCTCATAGGTATAGGGACGTCACAGTTCATACGTGAACGCTGCAACCTGAGAAGATTCTATGAAGTGTCATCAGTCACTCATTGACTGATTCAGGTAGAGATGGTAACAATGAGAATCTGGTCTACATGTAGATCTTAGGGACTCTACAAATATACTGTTACAACTTCAGCAGGTCTTGGGGAGACTTAGTAAAACCAACATACAGACATGTACTCCTGAATCCAGCATGTTACAAGTATTTCATCTACAGTGTACCGTAGGGATCACCACTGCTCTCTTGTAAGTTGGACTGTATAATGTGTAGGACTGTGCCTCTCTTGTGAAAAGGAACTGCTGCATTGCTACCAGGGGTCAGAACATCGCTCCCGATTTGGCTGCTGTGTTGAGCTGTTATTCTTCAATAAAATTGACTGCTTTTAAAGAAACTGCTGCCTTCTTCCCTAACTCTGGGGGAAATCTGGATATAATTTACAGGAAACTGCAGTATCATATTGTTTTGGAGCATTTTAGAATTGAATTATATATAGCTTGTCACTGCTATATGAGAACTGTTACTACCACTTCTTGTTGCTACCACTTACTGACGACACTGTGATTAACAATCTTAAAGGCACATCCTACTGCTCATATTGGGACATATTCCTGGGGTTTTACTACGGCAGGTATTGTTATTGTGCACTGTGGTTGGCACTCTGTTGGGGGAAACTAACAAACTATGGCAACAGTATTGTCTACACTTGTATGGGGTAGCTGTGGAACAGTTTATTAGGTTTGCCATGGGAATCAAAAGATTTTTGGTTCAAAGGCAAACCACAAACCCAATTAAACCCCTTCTGTAAAATAATTAATCCTGGAAATATACTGTTATATGTTGTTCAGTCAAGTAAGCGTGAGTTTATATGCACTCTAGACCACTCTTGATAAAATCCTTACTACCTCACACAACATATATGAAGATGTTTTTCTTAAGATATCCTGAGATGAGTGGCCAAAAAAAGGTTTGTTTTACTTTGTTGGTCGGAATTTATTTTTTTCAAAGTTGGTATTCCCATTCCTCTCCTCTGCAGATATTTCATGCAAAGAGGAAAGCTAAGGAAGGACACATCTGTATGGACAGGAATTCACGGCAGATGAGAGGAATCACAGATTTTTTTTTATTTGAAAGCAAATGCATTCCAGTGATCCAATTACTATATATAAATACAAGAGGTCACTTGAGAGATCAGTCTAATGATATTTTCATCTCAAGGCCTATATACCTAATTTGGGGCCTTGTGCTTTACTACAAGCATTCTCAAGTTCTTTTGTTCTGTAAGTGTTGTTTTGTCTTAGGCATACTTTTGAATTGAGTTTGTCGAATACTAATATAGTATGTATGGTTGAGGGCTCTAGAAAGGACTGAGTTTTATGACAAATCCAACTTTCAGTGAAGTGTTAATAAAAAAAATAAATAAAATGGCGTACAGTATGATGTTGTAAGGAAATATCCCAGCCAAAAGTATTTATCACCCATCCTATACAGAGTGGTTTTAAGAATGGGGTCAAATCAATGAAAACTACAAAAGTTTGAGGATCGTTGAGGGGTCCAATGGATACAGCTCAAGGATATTTAATGTATGTATATTCTGTATATATATGTGAACAGATGATAATTGTTAATTTTTTGGAGGCCCAAGCCCTAAAACTTTCATGACCACTAGAATGGGGGTCCTTGGACAGAGTAGCTGTCCAGTATATGTGATGTCATGGCAATTAAGCTCTAAATGGTGATAAAAGTTGATTGCATCTTCAAACTTCTTGATGGGAGGGTAGGAGACCATATTCCCCTCTTCTAGTGGTAAATGGTGGGGGTGGCGGGAAGGGGGGGTTTCTCAGTGGATTATCACTAATCCAACAAATATTGCTTCCCCAGTGCATAGTTGGGAAATGTTTTGGCTTCTATACCTCCTTGCAATACAAAGTAAATAATAAATTAATTATTATTTTAAGTCATTAAAATGAATAAGTAATAAAAATAGAACTGAACAGTAATCAGGTAATACAATGTAAAGCTGTCTTATATTTTACTTTACGAAAGTAGCCACCGTCATAATGTCTTTGCATATTCATGCCAATTTCTTACTGAACTTCATGAGGTAGCCACCAGAGATACTTTATCAACAGTTTTAAAGGAGTTCCTGTGTATGTTGAGCACTTGTCAGCTGCTTTTTCTTGACTTTTTGACCTCACCCCAAACCATGTCTGTTGGGTTTACTCTTTTTTTTTTTTTTTTTTTTTTTTTTTTTAACTGAGTAGCCCTTACACAGCCTGGATGTGTTTTGGTCTAGGATCCTGCTTAAAAAAAATAATGTCCAAGCTAAATGGAAACGCGTGTCACTACAAAATGTTGTGTTAGTCATGCTGGTTATGTGCGCTTTCAGCTTTTTCCTGTCTCTTGGCCCAAAAAAGTCTCTATGTTTTCCTCATTAGTTTTTTGTCATGGAGGCTTAATTCCCATAGTCAACAACATTCAATTGAACATTAATCTGAAGGGTTTGTCGCTTACTATTTCTGTGGCTGGTGGTATGGATATACATTTATTGTGCACTAATGGTACAGCCACATGAACAGGTTTCAGCATGCAGTTTTGGAAGCCAAAACCAAGAGTGAATTAAAAAAAGAAGAGAACTCGTATCTGTCCTTAATTTTGCCTCTTCTTTTATGATTCACACTTGATTTTTGCTTCCAAAACTGTATTCAGAAACCTAACAGTGTGGCTGTATCGTAAAGGTATGTCAACCTTGATCTGTCTTTGTCCTCTGTTAGAGATGAGCAAATCAATTTATTTGAATCAAATACGTTCCTTACTTAGCCAGTTTGAGCACCACTGCTCAAGACTCCACTCTCCACATTGATTGACAGGGTCAAACATAGAACCTGGTCCTGTCAATCTTCTGCCTGAGCCGCCACTCCATATAATGCCACTAGTACAGAAGCTCTACTGCTGCTACCTGAGCAGTGCAAATATTGACAGTGCATGCAAAGTTACGGGTGTATTCACAAAACATGTATATGCCCATATAGACACCATATACATTTATGTTCATAGTATATGAATATTTACTTTTTCACTTACTTTGTAGACAGGAGCTCTTTTGCTGTAATGAGGAGTTTGGGCAGAGCAATGACCTCAGCATGGAGAGAGTAGGGATCTGTGCATGTGGGGGATGAGTGTAATGTACCATAGCTACTCATTGAGGACATCTGTATAGCTAGAATGGGCTGCAGATATGAACCAGATGCTGCTCCAACAAGAAGTTAGTCTGACATTGATGGGCACTTTGGTTTGCTATGGGCCCACTCAGGACCCTCAGGCAGCTCCCCAAAATGCCCTTATTATAATCCACCATTATAATCCATGGTTTATGCACATCTCCAAACAAATTATTTTCTTCTGATCATTGTTAATATGCTTTCATGTACCTGCATTATAAAAATGTCAGAACTCTACATATATACCAAATAATAATTAGACTGTGGACCTTAATGTGCATGGAGTTTCTATTCTGTACTTTGATTCGGAGTTCTACAATGTGAGATATAAGAACCAGAAGGCAGAGCACTGAAAACCAATTACAAGAATCCTTTGGTTAAGGATAGAAAGTAATAATTGTATACCCTTTGGGCTGCCTTCCATGTGGCTCTATACCCTTGCAAGTAAATTTTATACAGTTATCCAATGGATCCAATAATCCTTCCTAGTAATGCTCGATTAAAGGAATTTTAATTAATTTTAAAGGTTATCGTTACTTCCTTCATGGCCATTTGTTTGTCTGAAAGTAATATCTGCTTTGTTAACTATTAATTTTCAGAATAGCTTTAATGGCATGTAAAGCAATGAAATGCCATACATACATCTTGTGTGACAAATGTAAAAATTTCTCAGTGCTAGAAGGGATACATCAGTGTATGACAACTCTGCTGTCAGTTCCGATTTAAACGTTCATTAAAACTTGAATGTGGTCTTTATGATGCATAATTCTATTAATATAAAACATTTCTATGCCCTGGATTCAGAAGATCATTTAAGATGTACATTTTAGTTATCTTCAAATAAATAGCTATGAAGAAAGTTTGAAAAAAATGAAAAACTTCCTACCTATGAACAATATAAGCCCATGACTTGCCCCTTTAGTATTACTTAGAACTGATTCTGAGCGAGAAATGTCATTATAGCTACTATACGGGGTTGTCTGACAGAAAAAAGTTCTATAAGCCTCTGTATGAAATCAGAGGCATGCAGAGGGACTGTAAAGTCCCCATACACATCTATGAGTGTCCAACTACAACTCTGTACTAAACTTAGGACTGGTCCTAGGGCTGAAGACCAAGTGAAACTGAGTATTCAGGGAGCATGGCCTTGGCCATGGAAGAGAACAAATCCCATGGCCATTCTGACGTAATTTCAGTTCTGCTGTGGAAATGTGAGAGCTTTTTCAGGAGGACAACCATCACTGCAGCAGTCCACCAAATGGGCCTTTGTGTAACCAGACACAAACCACCTTCAGTAGATGGCAAATAACAGCCTGCTTCAAATTTTCTAAAAGGAAAATAACTCCCAGTAAAACTTGACTGAATGGCAAGCATTGGTCTAGAGACCAAGTACTACTCATTACTTGGCCAATAACAACTGTATGGTGAAACATGATGATGGCATAATGTTGTGGGAATATTTTTCAGTTCCAGGAATGGGAGCCTCAAGATAAAAAGGGCAAGTAAGATTAGTAAGATTAGTAAGTAAGTAAGATCATTAAGATTAGTAAGATTAGTAAGATCATTGATGAACACCTGCTCCAAACCACTCTGGATCTTGCATGAATATTTATATTCCAACAGAACATTGACCATAAACTCACAACCAAGACAACACGAGCATGTCTTTGAGCCATTTCTGGGAATGTACTTAAAGGGAACCTGTCATCTCCGAAACACCCCCTGAACTAGAGTAAGCGTTGTATAGTGTAAGTGATGCTGAATCCGTTTATGAAAGTTTTATCTTCATACTCACTTCCATTCCGACGCTGTGCTCCCACAAACTTGCAGTAAAATGCACTCACTTGACTCTTCTTTGAGTCCTCTCCATTATGTGAGTGAGCACTGGAGTCCAGTGAGTGCATTTTACTGCTGGTTTGTCAGAGCACAGCGTCGGAATGCAAGTGAGTACGAAGATAAAAATTACATATTCGGATTCAGCATCACTTACACTATACAACGCTTACTCTAGTTCAGGGGGTGTTTCGGAGATGACAGGTTCCCTTTAAGTGGGCCAGCTAGAAACCATACTTACAATATACATGATCTCTGGAGATACCTGAAAGAAGAAAATTTCACATACAGGTGTGCCAAGTTTGTAGTACTATATGTAAGAAGGTTCGAGGCTGTAATCACAGCAAAAGTTGCCCCAACAAAGTACGATACTGAGTAAAAAAAAGCCTGAATTTGTATCTAATTGTTAAAGCTCAGCTCTTTATTTATGATAGATTTGCATACATTTTGACCAATCTGATGTCACATTTAACTCCCTCACCCTCACTGTATTATAGTTTGCTGCAGAAACTACATAATTGCCTTAAGTTGTCAGGAATTGTGCCCATGCCATTACTTGTGGGTGCCAGCTGTATTATACAGCTGACACCTGACTCTAATGGTCCGGATCACAGATAAATCCAGTCATGGCTGCTTAACCCCTTAAATGCTGTTGTCAATATAGACTGCAACCTCTAAGTGGTTAGAGAGAGGGAACTCCTGCTGTCACTCAATTGATCCCCCACAATGTAATTGCAAGGTGTCTAGGTATTGCCATGGCAGCCAGGGGCCTAAAATTCAAGTAAATCCATTTCTTTTAGCTTACAAAGTCCATTATTTCCTTAAAGGGTTTCTGTTAGCAGATTTGTACCTGAAGGCATCTGTATTGGTCCCATGTTCTTATGTGCCTGCACTGCTGAGAAAATATATGTTTTAATATATGCAAATAACCCTCTAGGAGCAATGGGGGCATTGCCATTGCAGAGAGAGCTTAGCCCATTGCTCCTAGAGGCTCATTTGCATATATTAAAACATAATTTTTCAACTAATGCGGGCAGATATGAACATGGGACCAACACAGTTGTCTTCAGCTGTCAAGCGCACATGTAACAGGTCAGCCAGTTTCATCAGTACAAATCTGCTGATTCCCTTTAAAAGCAATAAACCACTAGACATAATTGGTATAGCTGCATCCATAATGAGGCAATAAAATCACCAAATTATTTATTCTGCATGGAGAAAATTAAAAAGAAAAGAAAACAATAATGGCAAAATTGTTAGTTTTCTTCATTCTGCCATCCACGAATGCAGTATAAAGTAAGCAAAAAAGTCATCCCACAAAAACCAAGCCCATATAGGTCCGTGGATGGAAAAGTAAAAATATAGTTTTTTTTAATGCAGAGAAGAAAATAATTATTTTAAAAAATAAAGGACCTGATTTGTTAAACTGGTTTTATCCATATTTTTAAGTAAATTGTGACTTCTGTTATTTTCATTGGAAGACATTTTCTTTTGCTCCTGTAAGTCAGTTTCAGAAATCTATTTGTTTTGTGGGTTTCCTGTGGAGCACGTCAGATTTTGGATTTTTTTTTATTATAGGGAAACTCAAAAAATTGTCTCAACTCTTGACCTGCTGTAGGTGTGGTAGGTAAAAATAAGTCAGAGTGTGATAGTGTGCTGTGTGCAGGAATGTAGCTAAAGGCTCATGGGCCTTAGTGCAAGAATTCAGCTTGGGCCCCCCTTCCCTCAGTGCTTTGTGGTAAGGGGCAGGCGTGCACCTAATCTTTCTGCTGCCTGAGGCATCATGCCAAATTCTCAATCTAATCCATTCCAGCCTTACTGTTAAAGGCATACTTGGAAAACATTAGATACAGTGCCACAAAACATACAGGTTAATAAAGCGCCACATACCTCTTAGATCCAGTGAAGTCTCCTCTGACATATATGTTCTGTTTCCTCATCTTCTCCATTCGGACCAGGCCACCATGATTTTCTTTCAGCCATCTCATATTTCTGCAGAGTTTGACAAACAGACATCTTAGTTTCCTATTTTCTTCAAATATAGGCACAATGTGTCTCAATTGAGATTTCATATAATTGATGGGGGACCCCCACAGAGGAGGAGGGGGTGATAGAGAACACCTTCTAAAAAGACTAGAATTAAAATGGATCTATTAACTGGATACGTTGGAACCAAAGGGTTTGAATAGAGAGTTCAAAATAGGAACACTCTATTGATACGGACATGATTCTAACTCACCACTTCAGAGTATATCTATACTACATGTATGAATATCAAGTGTCAATAGACATGATTTTAATAAGTTAGGTACCCAACCAGGATGGTTGTGATTAATTGTTATTTTATTTTCACGTTCAGGAACTTCATACATGAGGAATCTTGTGGGTTCGTTTACACTGTCATCTGGACTGTATTTTTGCAGAAATGATTGTTTGGAGTGGACCGGAGGTAAGGTATTTACTTTTCGGGGACAATAAATGACCTGACTTAAGAAAGAATGGCCATCATAAGTTAACGCTCTTCTTGTTTATACATTAGGGTTTACTCATGTTGGGATTGTTCTTTCCAATACTAATTGGGTTTTATATGACCAGGATGCCTCCACAATGGGGCGATGGTTTTGGCTGAAGCCATCAATCCTAGGAAGAACATCCGGTCTGGCTGTTTTTTGGGCAGGGGATGTGTCCCTCGTAAATGAGGGGCACACCCCCGGTCCGTTAGTATGAGTGGCTACGCACCTGTATTTGTGGCTACATTTTCCCGGGAGAATTCTTTTTGGGGTAATGCACCCGGAAAGGTACGGGTTGACGTTGGTTAACGGAAATGTAGGAGAGGTCCCCCCATTGGCAGTGAGGGGCACACCCCCACACATGGATAGAGGTGTGAATGGAGCCCATATCAGGATATTGGAATCAATAAACCAAAATGAGACCCATTTAATAGCAACTATGCACACTGTATATGGACATCTTTGTCATTGAGTAGTATTTCTTGAGTTTAGGTATGAACGTTCCCAGTATATCTAGCCAATTGAGCTGTTTTAATTGGTGATCTCCCCTGGTAATCACCCCCTCTGAGGTCCTATTATTAAATAATTTAGACTTTACAGTCCATGGAATATATGGTACAGTATACATCATGGGCATGGCTGTATGAGCAATCAGATAGACTCTGAATGCTCCCCGGCAGCCACGGACCTTAGCGCATGCGCAGATGACCGGCTGGGGGCGCGGCTGTATACAGCGCCCCGATAGATAGCTGACACATGCGCAGTGGTGCTGGGAGCACGCTGGGCCTAAAGAAAGGCACACGTGGACGGCGCATTGCACTACCGGAAGGATTACAGGACAGGCAACGCGCCCTTTTTACCATGGCCCAGCGTCTACAAGTGGAACCCACAAGGAACTCAGGGTATGAATTATACATAGTATTTTGTACAATATGAATTTAATATAGGTGTATACGTTGATTGACACATATTATTGGTTACAGATATATGCTGTATTGATTGTATATATGCCTTATAACTTGGATCATTGAGATAAGGGATTGCAGTTATAATTAGGCTGATCATGTGACACAAGGGGAGGGTATTTATATCTTGGTATAGCAGCCTCACTTTATGCTTGAAAAAGACCAATAAGGTCGAAACGTCGCACTGAAGAGGTGAATAAACAGAATTGTTGTGAAGACCTGGGAGTGCTGCAGTTTTTTTCTGGATTTGTGTTAAGTAGGGGCACAACGGACTGGTACCTAACACTGACGGCACCACCACAGAATGGACTTTAATAACTCGTAAGTGCTGCTACAACTTGAAACTTGTGCTTAGTTTCCTATTTTGTCATCATCCTCACACCTTATGAACACTCCCCATTCTCCCACTCCCAATACTGTGCCCACAGTGCTCTCCAAAACTATAATGCAGAAACAGTCCCCCTGAAAATACTAGTACCATGCAGATAGTGCCCTCTTCAACAATTATTGGTACACAGTGCCCTAAAAAATAATTACACCCAGCAAATAGTTTCCCTGCGCTAGAGCAAAAAAACAAACAAAAAAACCTTATAGTGTGCAGCAGTACAGAAAACATACCCCATTACATACCCCCTTACCTTTCAGATGAGACCTCCATATCAGACCTCAAATTAGAACCTCATATTAGATCCCTATTTGAGACCTCAAATCAAACAGCCATATGAGATCTTCAGATCATATTTCACTTACCTCTCCTGCTCCGCCGCTGCTCTGCAGGTATGGTGTTCTCTCCTGAAGCACTGTGATCTGACTGGTGTCAGATCATAGACTGCACCCAGTCAGGACAGTGCAGCATGGACTTGGAAACCCGGAGAAGCCCAGGGAGTACAGCGCTAGCAGCACTTCACTCCCAGTGCTTGCTGCATACTAGATATATCCAGTCATGGCGAGTGTTTCGATAATGGAAGTGCTCACTAGAATTCGCTTTATAATATGCACTGCATCTTATCAAGTGAAAAATACAGTAATTGGCGGTGCACAACTGGCAACGGGGGGGACCCTGTAATTGCGACCACCGTGACCCCATAGCTATAACACTGACTGTGTGCCTCTTTCATAAATTTGGCTGACAGACCATTATCTTTACACAAATAGACAAATGTAAGGATAAACTTCAAATTGTCCCCTGTTGATAAAGTGTTGGGATGCAAAAGTAGAAAAACATATAAAAAATATTATTTTGGTATCTTCTACCCTTTGAACATATTAATCTGAACTCTCAGTAATGCCGGACAGCTAATACTAAACACATAGACATGCACACTGCGCTGCCTGCAAGGTCAATTGCCGCACACAACGTTTTTTTAGCTATAGAAAATTGCACCAGAAATAACATTAGAAAGATAAAGTGATGGCTCCTGTCACTTCAGACAAATTAGCCAAGTGTACAAGACAATTATAGAATCTGGTCCGGCTGCTGCTGGGAAAACCAATCACATCATCCCCAGCATCGGAATAAAGGAAGATGAGTTTAAAGCTGTGAAATACTGGTCGGTGATACTGGCCTGCACACCCAGTGAGAAGGTTTTGCTGCAATGGTTTACAGTCACCGCTAGCCATAAATTTATCCAGAACAATTCATGCGCTATGTGAGGGAATAATTACTGCCAAGCAACCATTAGAGAAGGAGCAATGCTAGACGTTACTTCATTTTACTGGTCTTCTATGCGCTTTTTTATGTCCAATTTTCCCTGCATTTCATTTATTATACAAACTATATCAATGTAGAAAAATGACTTGGAATACAGTATACCAAGTATGCCAGAGTCAGCATTTCCTCAGGACATTTTGTACACGCTTGTTTTTGCCAAAGCCTCTCTACTCGGTCAATACCTGTATTTTCCTATCATACTCATTTTGTTATACTGCTTTGCATCTTTGAAAAAATGAAAGGAGGGATTCCAGTTTCCAAAAAATTCCACACAGCTTTTATTTCTTCATGCAGATAAAATCCAGCAATTCACACAATGTCTACGTGTTTCAGGTCAAACCACAGAGACCCTTAATCATTTGTCATGATGTGATTGGTCTTCATGACAAATGATTAAGGGTCTCTGTGGTTTGACCTGAAACGCATAGACGTTGTGTGAATTACTGGATTTTATCTGCATGAAGAAATAAAAGATTTATAGAATTTTTTGGAAGATGGAATCCCTCCTTTCATTTTTTTTATATATGATTCAGTGTTCCCAGCACCGCCTGTGCTTCTACCTCTAATTAATCTAGGTGAGCTTGGCTACCTTTTTATAATCTGATCTTGCTTTGCATCTTTGTACTTTTTTTTTTTTTTTACTAAATAGCAGTAAAACAGTGTGGATACTGCAAAAAAAAGCAGCCTTGAAAATCTTTAGGGCTCATTCACACTTTCGCATTACATTTATTAAACACATCATGCCCAATAGATCCTTATAGATACCATTTGTAACCCATAGAAGTCAATCACTTGAATTTAAAGACACATATTCCCTTTTTGCGTAGTTCATATTTGCGTTTTTGTTCCATTCTTTTACATCTGTATTTCTGCAACATTATAACTGCATAAAAAAGCTATTTCTGTAACAAAAGAAACTGAAGAATTATAGAAAATTGGATACAATGTGGGGCCAAAAATTAAATAAATTGTGAAAAAGAATAAGTTCTATAGGGTGCATCTGTATTTATCCTGAATTTTATACACGTGTGAAGGAGCCCTTAGATATAGATTGGTGTAGATATGTAGAAACC